>WURT03385830.1:0-23403 GCA_009936505.3 Holothuria glaberrima | reverse complement strand
ATTCTAATCTAAACCCTACAAAATAACATCAGCTTTACCTACAGTGAGACCCACTGTAACACTATCATGAAGTCAAACAACGCTCCTCTGCCCTCCCCCCCCCCACCACCCACAGTGTTATTTTTAATGTTTCTCTTTACAAGTGAAAAAATCCGGTTCCGGCCAGATTTGAAATACTATCCCGCAAAATCCGGCCCGACCGGAACCAAAAATTTGGATCCGGTGCATCCCTATTCATGTACAGAAATTTGACAACAGATGTAAAAGCCTTCTTGTTAATTTCTTTATAAGGTATAGCATGTGCATGTTGGGAACTTTTACAAGGGTTCAGAGGCCAAGAAACAGACTAACTTGATAGTGTGTAAATCAACACACTTGACACATGCCCAAGAATAATGGGTGTCTCATTATTAGCTTTGCATTTTCGACAACTTTAGTAGAATTGTCTCTCTGTAACTTTTTCAAAATAGCTGGAGTGTAATTATCGTTTCCAAAACTCTTGCAATCCCTTTCGCTATCTACTTACCCACCAAGGTGACCGGAAAACTCCTCGCCCCACCCCCAGACCTGGATTATTCCCGTACATGATATTTGCCCCTCAGGCATAAGTCAAAATTAAACATTCCGTTTTTAGCTATTTATAGTAGGCTGTTGTGGTTCGGCATCCTTTATCTGTGAGCGGGATTTCTCAAGCAGACAGATGTTGCATTCCATTGCAATTGTATGCAGTCCAAGCTATTGTGGCACACGTGAAAATTTTGCTCTCAGGCCGCATGCAAATCGTAGTATAAAGGAAAGCGTGGGTTACCTCGTGCAGGGAGGTGTTACTTCCTCCCTGCCTCGTGGAGCGTTTTCTCATATCGCATCCAAGGAGGCTGCCGCAGTACGGGCAGACTGGCCTGTTCTTTTCAGCCAATTTTAGAACGGGACTTCGCTCGCCGAGTCATTTGGCTGGTCATGTTGAGTTGAGTTGACCCTTGGGGACGTAGCCCCTTCAGGGAGCAGAACTCCTTCGGGATCCTACTGTTTGGTTTTCGCCCCTTGGCTCTTCATCAGAGAATCGAGGGGACTTTTGAAATAGTACGGGCAGACTGGCTTGGCGCAGGAGTATTCGTAATCATAGAGGCTTTCGCTTCTCGGCCTCAGTTGTCCCTTGGGGACGTGCAGAGCACATTCAGGGGTAAACGTTTGGTTTTCGCCCTTCGGCTCTCGGCCAGAAAGGCGAGGGGACTTTAGGAAAAGTAGTACGGGCAGACTGGCTTAAGCTGTTAAAGGTCCTGTGACATGCCACAAAAAAGAGCTATTTCACTTGTCAGTTAAAGAATTACGTCCTCCAATGAAAGATCCGTTGGAACTGTTTCAATATCTTTTACCGTTCTCAAAATATACGTCTTCAAAGTTTGATGGTTTCTGAAGAAACTCATTGCCTATGCAAAAACTGAAAAATAATGATGTGGAGTGTTGCACAGTGTTAAGATTTCTTTTGTTAACCCTATATAAATTACCTCTTACTGATCAGACAGATTACAGTTTGTAGAGTGATATCAATGTTTCAGAAGGGAAGAATTTTAACTTTCATAAGAAACCCCTCAGGGGATTACAATGCTACCAATTTTCTTGAAATTAAAGTTGAAAAGACAAAGGCTAGCATGACCCATATATGGTATGCTCATCTTTCGATGTCAAATATTTGCATATTTAGCTCATGTTTATTCATGATACAAGTGTGAAATAGAAATTATCCTGTAAAATGGTCAATGTTTGATGGATTTTAATGGGAATTGCGGCTATTTTCTGGATTTTTAATGTTTTTTACATCAAATATCCAACTAAGTTATTTGCATGTCACACAACCTTTAATCATAGATCGCTGAGAGGGGTAGGACTGTTTAATACCGCCCTAGCATCATTGGCGTAGGAGGCGAGGGCGGGGGAGGGGATAAAGCCCTGTCAAAAATTTGGGCGGAACTATGCTCCTGCCCACCACAGATCCAAGGACGAAAATCCCTTGTCTTTCCTGTAAGAAATGTCAAAAATTTGCAGTAACTTACCTTGAAATTTGTCCAAAATGATGCACCACATGGCATCTGAGGACCTCAGATATCCAGAAATTTTCCAATGGGGGAGGACGCCCTCCTCTTAGACCCCTCCCCAGGACGGCGATCCGAAACAAAGTTCAGCCCCCCCCCCCAGTCTCGAACAGCTTCCTGTGCCTATGCTTAGCATAGAGATCGCATGGAGTTTGCGAGCAATACAGCGTTGTGCAACCTATTAATTTCTTCTCGGAGAAGGGACCGTTTTCAGTACCTGCAGCCTGACCTGTTTAGCTGGCTCGTATATGAGGACCAACGAGGGGCTCGATCTTTTGGGCACTATAGGCCAATGAAGCCGGTGAGTGTAAAGCTAACATTTGTAAAAAGTAGTCTTTACTTGTTGTTTAAGATAGTAAACAATTCGTGAATGCATGTTCGTGGTTTTGGGAAGGGAATAAATTGTGTTGTGGTGTGATAAGTTAAAAAATATAAGAACGGAAAGTCGTGTCAATGTTAGACACATTTCATTGCATGCTTATTTTATTCGGGCGGTCGCACAGTGGTTAGCGATATTACAGCTGAGAGAAAATTGTATTCACGGGATTACCAAATTTCATGTTTTGTGCAAGGGAAGTGTAGGGTCCCCTGTATGGCTTTAAGGTGTAAAAATTGTTCTAGTGCGAATGGTATTACAATACCCTTAGACTTCTCCCTAGCCTTCTGGGTCTGAGTCTGATTCTGGATTCTGAGTTCTGGTTGATTTCGTTTCTGAGTGAGGACAACTGTTTGGTTACGGTCCCGCCACTACATCCAGACGTTTGTTGAACCTGGATCTGTAGGTTTGTTTGGCTGTCAGATTGATGACCTAAAATGGATATCTAGGTCCCCTGAAGAGAATTCAATATATTTCTCAAGTCCTCATAAGTTCAACATTAGACAGTCTATAGTTAAAGTTAGGGTTAAAGAAGGAAACACAACGAAGATAGCAATAGGGTCCTCGATAAGTCTGTGAAAAAACATGTATCTGGACTCAACACTGCACAAGACTCCAGGTAGGGTCAAACGTGTAGGGTTGGGTGAGCGCATATGCATAGCCCTAGTTAGTCAGTGTTGGAGAAGGAACTTCAGGGAGGAATCTCCTGAACTCCTTTGTGTCTTCCAGTTGCGTAGTGCTAAGAGGAAGTTCCAGTCTATGGCGATACGAGGAAAGAAGATATACTTGTAGCAGTCCGTGCTTCCTAGTATGAATTGGTACGTAGGCTACCAACTTTATAGTAACTCCGCCACTTATCCGCTTTCGTCAGAAAGCCGTTGGACATATCCTATCCGCCTCTGTGGTATCATTAGTTATAGAAAGATAAAATTTTGAATTTGACGTCGAGTCCGCCATCTTAATTTCACCAGGGCGGTGGTATATAATAACACCTCCCTGATTCCACAACGTGGAGTAGAACCGCCATACTGTTTCCTGTCACAATCACAGTCTCGAGAAATTCATTGCTCATTATACAAATATTTTACCCATGGCCATTTATCCTGTTCACTATGTTGAGATCCATAATAGTTCCATGTTTGAACTGATACTATCATACCAGCTTGAAGCCGCACTACTTTGTTCTCTCCAAGAGCCATTCCATACTGCAGTGTTCTCCACTAGACGTTTTGTCCGGGCGCGCCGCCCGGACAAAATCTGAAGAGTGTGCGTCAGCGCCCGGCCTTAAAGTTGCCGCCCGCACAAAAACCTTGGCGGCCCGGACAAAAAAGTAATGCTTTCACTTCTTTTGGACACGTTTACAAAGAGAATTAAACACTTTCTGTATCCCCAGAAGTTAAGTATTTGATTGAAAAAATACAGTCATGAATTGTGATTTTATTCGCCGATTTGCTCATGTCTGCTAGTGTGGTTTGTATAGCTTTGATACTGCTTGCACGAGTATGGCAATAGCGATCGCATACGAAGGCGATCAGTCTCATCTGCCAGATCAGACACAAGCGCCCAGACAAAATTGTGACCTGTGGAGAACACTGCTACTGTGTAATTGGACATTAGGCATTCTCTTAGTTATTATTGAAGCACTGTGTAAAGGCATTATCCCAGTGTCTATAGCGAAGTTTAACGGCCCAAAACGAAACGGCCTGGAAATGAACTTTATCTGATTTGGAAAATTATATAGACCGTATGCTATTGTTATGTTGAATGCTTTAGCTTTTGAGCCAAAGTTAGCGAAAGTATTAAAAAGGTATAATTTGAGTCGTCTGGCGCCAGCACCAGTAAGTTTAGGTAAAATGTAGTTGGACTAAAATCCCCCAACACAAACGGAAGAAAATGGAATTTAATTATTTTAGTTCTGTCAATAAATTTCCCTGTTTTCAAGGCAGTACGAGGACTGTTCCTTCTTATTTTTCGTTCCGCTTGTAAGGAACCTAAGGTGTCCTCGAAAAAGAGTGACACAGACAACTTCCCAGCCATGTAATTTTAAATTGCCCTGGGTAGGAAGTGTTGGGCGGGGAGTTGTTCGGATGGAGTTATCCAAATTGTGTAGGGAAAGTGCAGTAAGATCGCTTGCTCTCCCAATCATCCCTACATATTAACTTATGCAGCTGACATGCTTTTTGCCCGAAATAATTGTGTGTTCTCCTTTAATCTTCTGCTTCTCACTTCTTTAGACCATGGTGCTATTATATTGGATGTACAGGTAAAATGTGATATATGAATTTAGGGTGCGCAAATTTCCGTGTTGATGGCGTTATTCAAAAATTTTTCACACTCTGTTCACTCAAGAAATCCATCATCAGCCCTTGGGAGCTACCGTACTGGATGAAAACCTGTGCAACCATTCAGACTGTCAAATTTTAGTTCCATAATTTATGTTATTAATATATTAAATATATAAACTCTGCGTTGGGCTAAACACTATAACGAGCAGTCTAAAGATGCCATTTTAGGGTGCTTTGGTTTGACTTGGCAGGAATTTGATCCCGGGCCCTTTGGCTGGGAGATGATAATGTAACCTCTTAGCCGAACAATTGCTAACTGCAGAGCTTAGTACGAAATCTGACTATTTTAGATGCATAGCAATAGCCATACTACGAACAAATGTATAGAACGGAAATTTCAAGGTCCTTATTCTCGTCATGTAACATGACTTTTTCATTGGTTTTTCAGATACACATACCAGTGGCATAGCCAGACTTTCTTTGTTAGGAAGGGAAGGCATTTCTCAAGGGGGGCAACCAAAATAGATTTATATGAATATGTTTCTCCCGACGTTTTGTATGCACTTACCGTGCTGAAGCCCATGCTGTGCAGCGTGCAGCAGTATGTACAATTTTCATTGTACACGACAACGGTATACGTATATGTTGATACTTCATGCATGCGCTTACGCTATGCTTTGACCAATTAGACCAGGGCATCATCATTTTTTGCTATTTTTTTCAGTTAAAGGGAAATATTGCGTTTAAAATGCACCAATATGGCACACAAAGAAAATATCTCTAACCATTGTGTAACCATTATGTCTCACCAATAAACTCTTACAATAGCTTTATCTCTTCAAAATATTATGCATTACAAGAGTTATGAATGTTGCATCATTTGAATTTTTGAAAGTTTGGTGAAAAAATTATTTTGGTGCAACAAATAACTGGATTTCTTCCTGTGAGAGCCTTATTTCTTGAAAAGAAAGCTACCATACTGCCTTATTTTGAATTGTCTATCATTCTGTATCAATTGATTTTGGTTTAAAAAATATGAAAATTTTCGTACCTGCCAACTGGCTTAATTGATTAATTGCAAAGTTCATCATATACATTTTTCAAAGTTTGTATATAATGTAAATGATTTTTTTTTTAAAGAAAATTCTTCCTGTTTTTTTTTTTTTTTTGCTTTTTTAACACATCGCTTGAAATTATTTGGGGGGCAACAATGTGTTACAAAAAAATCGGGGGAATCCCCCTGACCCTCCCCATGACTACGCCACTGACACATACGTACACTTGCAATGGTTTGCTGAGTATATTAAACAACAGACAAGCATCAGACCAGGATCGGGTTAGGGTGCCCTTGCTGCCATGGAAGGAGATCTCTTTGTCATCACCTAGCAGATGTTTCAAACTTTTCAGTCAACACAGGTAAAGTAAAATGGCAAATGATGTCCCCTTTAAATACCTCAGTATCTTAACTTTTGAATCGCTTTTTTTAATCAAGTGACAATATTTTTCTGAATTGTTAATTTAATGTAGAATATCTCCTTGGTTTGACACTAATATGCAATATTAGGTTCTGAAATATCAAGAAAGATACGTTTAAAGGGTAACATGAAATAAGCTTTAGCAGATTAGCTTATATGACTCGAAAAAGGAGGTGAATGAGAAGTAGAGTATTTTAGCGACTACCTACAGGCGTACTTACAAATCTTGGAAGTGTCAGTCTACATCACCCCATTACATCTTATTTACATATGTAATCTCCAATTACCCGCAATCGGTTTTGTAAAAAATAAATGTTTGGGCAATCTCTAGGTATAGTTAAAGTGTCTACTCTTACCTTAGGAAAAGTAGTTTACTCTTTGCACCATTGCAATATAGTGCACAGATTGATGTGCCCTGATAAGCTCTTGACTCAATTAGCCAAGGGTGAATTTCAAGACGTTAGGGGAATTAAAATATGAATTGAACTGCCTAAAATAGTGAACGGCATGGAAAAGCATTGAAAGTACTTACATCAAATTTTCTTCCAATCAGGGCAAAATGGTCACGGGAGCCACCATTTTGTATATGTTACCCACAACGCAGGCGTTCTATGTGTACATTTTCAGTGCCGCATGTTTTTTTTTAGCATACTGTTTAATAAATGGATTTAAACGTGTAGTAGGTGTATTCTCATATGCACCGCAAAGCTACGTCATCACCGATGGTCCACCACACCGTTTTTAAGAAGGCTCCAAGTTCTTGAGTAGTCTTCGTTCATGCTTTATCTTGTCTACATTAGGCTAGCAACCCTTCACAATGGGTTGCATAAGTTTGTCGCCACCTGAAAGAATTTTGGTTTTCTCCCAAAGAGAGAATCTCCCGGACTTTCGAAGATGCGTAACTCCTTTGCAGCAGATGTATGCTTGTAGTGTTTAAGTCAATACATTAACAAACAATTTCTTCAGAGTGGTCAGACGATTCTATGAGTTTGAGTAGTCTGATCAGGGAGCTGTTAATCGGATGGAGATATATCGAACACTTTAGTTTATGTTAATACTTTAAGACCAACTAGATCGAGGGGGATTATCAACGATAAACCGTTTACTTGGCGCAGGGGAATTTCCTTTCTTTGTTTGTTGGCTCCAATTTGATATCACTCACCTAGCAACATCATTCAAGTCACGTAATCCTTTAACAAGTGGCCTGTGCAGAACAATATTTTGATGTGTAGGTTGGGGCCGCCAGCACCTTTAGAGCAGGTAATATTAAACTCGAAAATACTTTTTAATTGGAATACAAGAATAGAGCTAGCCCCTTCCTTTACAAGATACCGCATGCAAATGAGTTGACAAGGTAGAAGTCTAACTTTTGTTACAACAATAGAAAAGTTTTCGGAAGTTTCCTGAAATAAACAGATAAAGGCCTAGATTCTTGTTCATATTTTGATATAAAACCTAACTGGTATACTGTCATGCGCGTCGCCGAGTGTCGAAAGGGGTGCAATATTTTTTTTTTTTTATTTCCCTGGCGACTGGCATTGTTGTGGCAATGGAGGAAAAACCCCAGTCTTACTGTAGATCATGTAGCAGACGACAAATCCCTTTTGTGTTAACTTCCTAATCCGATGTAAGTCAAATAGAAATGTCAAGAAAGATACAAGCGACGGATTACTGAGTGACCTTGGCGGCACAACCCCCACTTCAAAGCGATGTAGCTCCATCCAAATAACAGCTTCCTGGTCTGATGAGGTCTGGGTATGAAACGTCTAGATTACTTTGTACCTAGAATGGGTCCGAAAACTTATGGTTTTTCTACACACAGTGATGTTAATGTTAACAATGCTGTAAACACTCGTTTGTTCTGTTTCTAAAAGCTCTCAAAGGGATTTTCCAGAGACAAAATTCAGTAAGATCTAAAAATGCAGAAATTTTTTCCCTTTTAGGAGGTGAAAACAGCATCTCATTAGCTTGCGGCGTTTGGAAGATACAAATTTTCAAAGAAATGCATTTTTTTTTCTTAAGATGAAGTGTATTATGGGAAATCTGTGATGTCATTGCGGCACATTAATATGACATGGAACTGAATTTCTTTATGATATTAATGCCGCTGTAGGGAATATTTAGCAACTTAGTTTGTTATGCCCTACATATGTTGTAGATTTGTGCTAAGTCTACATGGAAACATTCAAACATTCCAACAGTATCAAATTTCAAGGACAAACAGGACATTCAATTATAAAGAAAAAAGGGAATCTGAGGCAATGTGCCCACTTTACATAACAATCTGTGACCTTGATGAGAACTGGAGGTATTTTTTGACAAAAATTAGCACTCTTTAATATGAAATTTCTCGAGTTAGGAAAAGAGTAGTGCTACGGGGTTTGGAGGACACAAATTGGAAAATTTTTCTCTTTTACATGAGACCCTTGTGAAATGCCACTGGAAAATACCTTTAAAATAGTCGATAGTTGAATGGATTTTTTACCAAGAAAGGTGTAGTAAATAGTAACCTTACATCTCAAAGAGAAGATGGAAATTACAACATGTTTGAAAAATAATAACTATTTGATTGTCATTCAGTACGGTGTCTTAATGAAATGTTATTTGATACACACTCCGTGCTGACAACTTAGTGTCAGTAGATAATACTCGCTATTTGATGTGCAAAGTGTTAAGTACCATCCAGTGTAGTAGTTGGATAACATCAGCAACAATGTCGGGTCGTGTAGGTACTCAATGTCCTCTAAGTCTTTTGTCCCGTTGTGGTCGGCCTCTGGTTTACCAAAAGGACAAAGTTTACGATGCAGCATGTTCTTGTGGCTTTTACCGTTTAATAAATACGAGACTTTACTTCCCACGGAAATGTTCTTAGGCCCAAATCATCAATTTTGCTCAATATCTATGAAAATTGTTACGCAAATAACAATGCGTGTATCGGTATACAACTTAGTAGCACAGTAGTGTAAAACTTGGTTTATTCTTTGGTAACGGTAAAATAATGTTTTGCTCAAAAATTTGGAAAGCCAATTTGTCTCATAGATAACCAGATTAATGAGTGTGACATTTGGGTACAGGTGGCCTTGTGATATTTTGCTGTTGATGGTGAGGGTGGCGATGGCCAGTATACATGTATCGTAGGGCGACAACTTGAAATTGTCTTCAGAATGGTATAAAGTGCTTGTTGCAAAACTGTACAGTCGACTTTTTCTAACAAAATGGAAAAGCTGAAATTCTTCATAGTTCATTAATACTCAGGACACGATGGTATTAAGCAAGCAACAAGTTTAATACTGCACCACCAGTTTTGCCTACTGTAGTAGATAATGGAAAATTACTTGATGCTATTTAACTAACAACAGGCTGTCCTTTTGGACCACCTGTTTGTGTTGATAACTGATCGTAACTGTCATAAAAATCTTGATGCATTCGTGTTTTATATGCAAAGCTAATACGAAGGTAAGAGTTTTATGTTTATTTACTGGGTCGTCATATCCATTCTTACCGGTGCCTCTTGAGATTTAGATAACAAGCTGCATGCCAAAGGATGAGATTTCATGGCACTCACAAGGTGCAGATGCATCTGATCACATGTCACTGTTTGACTACAGGATTTAGAATAGACCCTGGACAAGATTTATAAAAGGAACAATTAGAAAGGTGTACTGAAATGGTGGTTGGTCTAACGATTTGGCATCAGTGACGGGGCCATGGGGAGAAACCCCCTTTAAAAATTTTTGATAAATTAGGTGTCCTTACATGCAATCGGTGGCCACATATGTTACCTCTTGAAGTAAAATTTGGGTATTTTTAGGAACTAAAATAAAAGGGCATCTGTGATCGCCGGTCTGGGGGAGGGGTCTAAGGTAAAATTTTTGAAAAGTTAGGTGTCCTTACATGCAATCAGGTGCCACATATGCTCTCTTTTGAAGTAAAATTTGTGTTGCGAAATTTGCGTATTTTTAAGTACTAAAAAATGGGTATCAGTGAGGGGGCCACGGGGAAACAACTCCTCCCCTTTGAAAATTTTTGATAAATTAGGTGTCCTCACATGTAATCTGGTGCCACATATGCTACCTTTTAAAGTAAAATTTGTGTTGCAAAATAACGTAGTTTTAGGATCTAAAAAATGGCATCCGTGAGATCTAAAAAAATGGCATCCGTGAGGGGGGACGTGGCCCAACCCCCCCCCCGTGTACGCCACTGAACATTACATGTACATGCAATATATAGGGAAGAAGAAACCTTGCTCTTTTGGTGGAGGTAAAAGGTCACTGAAGGCCAAACTTGCAAAGTTTTGTTTTCACAACATCCCAAGATGGGAAGCCTGGATACTTGGCATGCATATGCCAAGTATCCAGGCTTCATATATGTTAAACAGACTAAACTTACAGTTTTGGTGGCGTTGAAAGGTCATCTAAGGTCACCAAAAGTCAAATACTGAAACCTTCGTTAAAATTATATCTCAAGGTAGGTAACATGCATAATTCAATACTTTTCTGCGAGTCAAAACTCAAAAGTCATCTGTGTTCACCGGTGGTCAAAATCTTAAAATTTTCGAAACACTACATCTTAAGGTAGAAAGTATGTATACACTTTTCACAATCAGCATGTAGATGTGTCACATTATATGAAGAATGTCTTTAGTGGGGTCAAAGGTCGTCTAAGGTCACTGGAGGTCAAACTTTGAAAACCTTCCAAACCATTTATCTCAAAGGTAGGATGAATTTATCATTTCCATACGTAGCATTATAAAGATTAAAAACCCTGGTGTCTTTAGTAGGGTTCAATGGTTAAAATGTAAAGGTGGATATTTTTCATTTTTAACGTGTATCTGCATTATATCATAGAGTTGCTAACTCCATAAATAAAATGAGAATAAGGGCATCCTGATGTCTTTAATAGAGGTGCAAGTTCATCTGAAGTCACTGCACGTCAACATCTAAACTTGTTTAAAGGATATTTCATGCTTTGAGGCAAAGACACTCTTATGCATGAAATATACTTGTCATATAAAATACACAAATCCTTGCTGATCTTGTAGGTGGAAGGTCACTTGAGGACACCAAAAGGTAAGTTAGGAATATTTCTCATTTATGCCTGCATCATGGAATATGATTTGAACAAAACTCGGACCGTGAGGAGGTGCTAGTGACTGGAAAGGCAGTGAGCAGCGATAACCAAACTGCTGAGAAAATGGATCACAAAAAACAGAACAGGGTCGATCATTAATGTGCCATCCTTTCAAAGAAGAATTGGATGTAAAACACAAAGTTGTACAGTTTCCTGAACATACACACTAAACTGGGACCCTCCGTTCCCAGCAGATATATTTTGATCTTGGGCCTTCATCAGTTCTCGGAAAGGAAAGCTGTCCCGTTACCATTGGTGAATAGCGGAATAGATTGCAAGGATTTTGGAAACGATAATTACACTCGTGCTATTCACACAGAAAGTTACAAAGAGACAATACCAAAAAAGTAGTCAAACAAAGAAAGCTAGTATTGAGACACCCCACTTATCCTGGGCACCGGTGATACGTTCCGAGAAAATTTATTGAGCACTTGGGTTCCAGTATGTTAGGTTTATAAATTGTGTATGCAAGGGCTACGGAGGATCGAATACTCGGCCGGGGAGCTGACGACGGCCATACTTTGAAAGAAAATCAAGCCGTCTTATCTCCACACCTTGTGGTACCCCACTGTCATAGCCTCATCACAGTTTAGATGACGCAAAACGCGCCAAAAAGTCATTTCAGCATTTCACAGGCACTTTAAAATATTACTTCACTTAATTTTACGAAGCAAACATTTTCATTACGTCCAATATTTCCTCCTAAATCCTCTGAAATCACTTTCTCTTCTTATGTTGTTTTTATCAGTTTTATTTTTATTCCTAAGATCTGGAAAAAGTAGGAGGTTGAGTGTCCCCGGTAATCCTGCCCATGTCAGTAAATATTTCTTCATTGACCAGTTAAGTCACCCAAAACTAAATTTGCTGCTTCTTGGCCTCTGGATCTTTACTGTTCCCATCATACACAACCCAAGGTCACCTTCGCAAGTATGCTTTGAAACTGTTGTCAAATATATGTACCATGAACATTAAAATTTTCCACACGACATAACACTCAAGTGCATTTTTCATCGGAAGAAGAATTTACAGCAAAAAATGCCTAAAATACCTACCATTTCCACCATTTTGAAAGATGGGTATCACAATTCACTTGCTACAATGTCCACACAAAAGACTGTGCGCATTCCATTAGCATCAAGGTGCACGCCGCAGTGACGGCACCCAAATTTCTGGGGACTACATTTGTCAAATGTCCTGTTGACTTGTATGACTTTTTATTGAAGAAGTGGTATGCTACCTTAACTAGGGGTTCCTATATAGAGAGAAGTGGTATGCTACTTTAACACTTTAAGCACGCCCCCATCAGCTCCAGATATCTTCCTGGTCTATCAGCATTGAACAGAAAGAACACTTGCGATTAAACGGACCAACTCACATATACCGTTAACAAGTATCAGACAAACGCGCTGGTTAAACGATCTTTTTGCTCAAGGTGTAGCTTTAAAACCGACACCATGGGCGGATCGGTCGCTCTTCGGAAACAAGTAAACGTCTTGGACTATTTTGCCCTCGTCGTAGGGACAGTCATAGGATCTGGAATATTTATATCGCCAAAAGGAGTTCTTCAAAATACCGGGACAGTAGGATGGGCTCTCATTGTATGGGTCGTCTGCGGTGTATTCTCGACGCTCGGTGCACTCTGTTGTGCAGAGTTGGCTACAAGTATCAGAAAGTCTGGAGGTGATTATACCTATATCATGGATTCGGCAGGACCCGTATTTGCATTTTTACGTCTATGGTCATCGTTACTCGGTTCGAGAACTGGGAGTGACGCCGTGTTATCGATCACAGCTGCAACCTACCTAACAAGCCCAATTTTTACGGATTGTGAAAATGGGGTGCCTTTTGCTATCACTCGAATGCTGGCGTGTACCATTCTCAGTAAGTTTATCATGTTTCTTTCATCAAGATATTCCGGGCTCATGACCACCAAGAATGGAATAATCAGAAAACCGTTTTTACTTTACACAGAGTTTTTAATTGCAGCACTTTCGGCTGCGCCGGATTGCAAAGAAGGCACAGTAGGTGCCACCTGTTACGGGCCTTAGGGATTTCAGGCAAGTTTAGATGATTGCCAGTGATTGCTAAAGGATTTATATTGCACACCGTTACCTCAGGGTAGGACTCCTAAAGATCAGGGCGCAACTTCAGGATGTCACAAAAAGGGGGGGGGCTAACCCCATGACAGGTGCGGCGGGACGGAAAAAACGTTAGGAGCTGAGTACTAGCAAGACTATCTAAGCGGAGCGCCACCATCGGTTGGCGGAGATCGGACAAGAAAATTTTCAAGTGGCTCTACAAACCCCTCAAATGGACGGAAACGGAACTTGCCGAGTTGTCTAAGCTGCATGAACACATCTTATTTTTTATTGTGCATTGGACCGATCAAGAATATGTTCAGCACCCACTTCGAACTTAATTCTCCCCGCTGTCCCCACTTATTGGAGCACTTGGCAAATATTGGGGGTTGAACATACTTTTAGCCCCACCCACTTTTTTCATTGGGGCCCTAAAGCCCCCCGGTTTCGCAGCCTCTGCCCCACGAGGAAAAGGTTTGTACCTATTAGCGCCAAATTTACGAAACCTCAATGGGGGTCAAGGGGAAAGCTTGATATTTAGACACCCTTAGTTGGGATTTTCTAGCATCTAGCAATCATAATAAGCATAAATATTGTACAGCAGCTTTGGGACAGTCTCAAAAATAGTGGTGCCAAAAAGGGGGACTGGAGCAGAGAAATCCCCCTCTCCCCCCCCCCGATCCTCGCCTGAAGATGTTAGTAGACAAGGGTCCCTTGGTGGTTAATCCGGTACTGACAGTTGAAAGACTGTTGAGTCTTTTCTGATATTACCTTTTTAAATGCTGCTTTTCGGAAGGGGAAAAGGGAAAGGGGGAGCTCAGACCACCCAACACCAAACCGGAATGGGTTTTGGGATGAGCGAAAACTATAAAAATGACGACGTTTTCAAATCACCCGAAACCTAACTGAAAAACTCAGGTAACGTTTCTTGGAACTACAAGTATAGTACCTACAGTTGATAGTATTATGCGAATTGTAATGCTTCTGTTTCATATAAAATTAGCTATGGAATGTTTTCACTCGGTTAATCTAGAAGAGGTGCCCACCCGTTCTGAGAAACTTTTGTCAATGAACAGATGTAGAAAGGTTCTGCCTTGGCAAAGGTTCTGACCGGACGATACAGTACATCTAAAAGTGTTCATGATTTAATAAAGGCCTTTTCCTATCTTGGACTTAAGCATGAACCTCTTTCACTAATACTTGTGGACCCGCGATAGTACGCCACCGCATTTACCTCAAGAGCAAATTCAGTTGTGAAGCTGGCGCGTTAGAAGTTCTCGCCCTCCATGTGTTAGAGAACGTTGATGCTGGTTGCATGAAACCCCCGCCAGACTCGTTTTCAGAATACAGAGGATATCAGCTAGATTTAGTACGCTACGTTTAATTATTCACTGGGGCCGGGAGATATGACATCCCTCTATATGAACCTTGATACTCCTCCTTTGGCTAAGCATCGAGGGTATGATAAACCTTTTCCGTTCATTAAAAATGTACTAAGCTAGACCCACGTCTGATTCCATCGCCTCCAGCATCTATCTACATGGCCTTAGGGCTCACCACAAATGGGTTGTAAGTTGCAGGCACCCACATGGGGTTGATAATATAGCCTACTGGCCATTGATTGGGAAAATTATTAACTCTCACAGGAATCCGTCTCTACAAATGTTTGACAGAAAGCTAAATTACTAAAAGGCAGTCCAGAAAAATTGATGACAAGAGTTCAGGTTACGCCAACTACAAGGACTTAAAAATTTCGGTATTTCTTTTAGCTACAACTTTGCAAACAAATTTCTAGTCCAAAATTCATGACTAAGCTACTCTTCAACTGATACTGGCGCTTCCCATCGGAGTTTTCAATTTACTTTTCTGGAGAAAATGGTTGTTTTATTGGAATATCTTATTCAGCCCCTCCCATTTGCTTCCCTTCACGTCTGGAAGGAAGTGTGGGGGATAACCATGTTTCTCATATTTATGTGACTTAGTAATTAGTAAACGTTGCAGCAGAAAACCTTACTATAAGGATCGTACTCAATGTTTTTGTTGCAATTGCTTCTGCTGCTTGTGAATGTTGAACTCCGTAGATACAGTCCCGAAATGGAGTTCTATTTAACGAGTTTATGTTAGAGCAGTGTTCTATGATAGACTAGACATCAATATTTTCATATGAGTAACTTGAATGGCAAAATTGATTATTCTATGTTTTTATGATCAATGGATGCATTGTTTTTGTTGACTTAACCTTACATTTTGCAAGTGTTAAGTCATCCTCATGAATGCCACGGACTTTATTCTCCGGTATATCATACTATCTGATTTTATAGAGATATAACATTTCATTTTCGTCTTTAAAATCAGATTAAGGAAGACAAACTCTCGTGATAGTTCCAGAATACATTCACAACAACCTGACTTTATATTGTCTAGACAAGTTACTATGCCATGAAAGGACTTTACCATCATGAAAAGTTTTTAAACTCAGTTTAGGGGTGTCGGGGGTAATTTTTTGAGCTTTTAAGACGTCATGTAGACGCTGAGATATTATGTGACTACGTCGACTCTTTTAGACAAATATTGAGATGTTAACACCCGAGATCTTATAATCTCAATCTTTCAGAGTAAAATATGATTAAGATATTTGCATTAGAATATGTCAATATCTTATCATCTTCAATAAAACATATTGATATAAAAAGTCGAGATTGACAAATAATATTTCAACATGTGCATGACACCTTATAAGCTTTCTATATTAAAAGAAGGGTCTACGTTTAAATCAAGTTTAAATGTGTTAAAAGGGATATTTACTCTAACCATTCTGGTGAAATTTGCGTTGAGATCCGATGTGTGGTTTTCAAAAAGTTAGCAGTTAAAGGTGTCAGATTTTTAACAAAAATGAAATTTTTTTCATAATAATTAAAGAATACCCTAAAAGACTGTAAGATTGTTAGACAACACTAACAAAAGAAAAGTTTAAAACCTTTTCTTTTGTTTTCGGAAAACCAAAACAAAATGTTCATTAATTGGTAGTGAAAGCAGTTATTGCTGGTTTAAAAAGAGTAAATTTATCGAAAGAAAAATGACAAAATACAGAGAAAAATGTCTGTAAATTTACAGATTGTTGATTCCTTGCCGAAGGCAGGCAGAGAATATATGCGATGGTGATGTCGTGTGTGTGTATGTGCGTATGTGATGCTCAGCTTTTAAACAGGATATCTCAAGATAGCAATGACCGACACTTTTCATATTTGGTATATAGATTCATCATGCTAAGAGAAAGAAGCCTATTGTTTTTGGTGGATTTCAAAGATCATTTGAGGTCACCAGAGGTCAAAAACCGAAAACCTTGTAAACACGATATCTCAAGGTAGCAATGACAGACATTTTTCATAGTTAGGATATAGATTTGTCATGTTAAGAGGAGGATTTCAATTGTTTTTGGTGGAGGTCAAAGGTCATTTGAGATCACCAGAGGTTAAAAACCGAAAAACTCATAAACTTGATATCTCGAGACAGGAATGACCGACACTTTTCATATGTGGTATATAGATTTGTCATGTTGAGAGGAAGAACCCTACTGTTTTTGGTGGAGGTCAAAAGTCATTTGAGGTCATCAAAGTTCAAAAACTTAAAACGTTATCAACATGAAATATGAAGATGGGAAAGACAGAAACTCTCCATACTTAGTATATAGATTTGTAATATTAAGAGGAGGAATCTTTTGCTTTTTGGTGGAGGTCACAAGTCATTTGAGGTCAGCAGAGGTCAAAAACTGAACTTTGTAAACATGACATTAGAAGGGATGAAGCACAGACAAATCTTTCCTAAGACTTTTTTCAATTTTTTTCTTCATTAAAGTTTTGGTGGGGTTCAAAGGGCATTTGAGGTCAGCAAGGGTACATTGTGAATGCATTATAAAAAATGATGTAGTCAAGAAGTATAAATTTGCCAGATGAACCTTTGTGTAACAAAGCATCCCCCTTTCGGCAAGGAATCACAAAGCCTTTGGGCTTTCTGGTTTAAACAGTTTACCTGTGGACGTATTCCTAGTCAACCAACCCCTTTTGCCTGAATGCCTATTCTCCAAATCATCCCTGCGCGCATGTGTTTCAAGATGGAATTCTTTAAAAGGCTAGTAAGGAAAAATCACTAAAATGTACTACTATACTTACACGTATTTATAGCTAACACTATTTATGCAAGTTACTTTTCCAGGTATGCATATACCCTTGCATTTGAAAGTGTAGTCTTTGCGTGCATGTTCTTGCCTAATACAAGTACGTTCGAATACGTATACGTTAATGTATGCCTAAACGTCTACGTGAAACTAGACGTAAACATAAAGGAAGGCATATACACAGACGTATACGTACACGTATAATAAATACGTTTATGTGTAGGGCATACCATTAGGGAAATCTTCAACTTTAGATGAAGGTATATTTTCTTTGCAAAATGGGCTATTTTTGATATAGGGGTCGGGGTGTATTTCGTCGAGTTCGATGCTGTAATGCGAATTGAAAAAGTGGAGGCTCTCTTCAGAGTATACCGACTTCTGATAAACGTTTCTCTTCCTCTTTGCTAGTTTTTACATCGTTTTGCAATTCCGTCAGTGTACCACTTACGCGAAAAGTACAGATCATCTTCACGGTTGCTAAAGTACTTGGACTAGTTATCATCATAATGTCGGGAATTGTATTACTCTTTCAGGGTAAGTCAGGATATAAGCTGTTTTTATAGCTTATGTGATCGCTTTCGCGAGGTGTTAGAGGCCACCATCCTCAATGAAATGTCTTAGTAAAGACTCATTCCGGTTTAAGGATCTTTAAATGCAATTTTGGTGCATATTGTGTACATTTGAATGGATAAAATATGTCCAATACATTAGTAATTGAATGAATACATGCATGATATATTTAATAAAGGGAACAAGTAACTATTTGTAGTTACGAAAAGTGGCATCTTGCAACACTACTTTTTTATATCTTAGAAACAGCATATTTGAAATAATATTCGGCCTAAGCTGTTCTGAGCACCTGCCATTTATATTTGTTAGGTTAAAACTATACTACGGGAATAAGTCTCATTAGTAATGACAACTACTAGAAGTGTTCGGTTTTGACTTCTGTGACCTCAAATGTTCTCTTACCTGCAACAATTAGAACAAAAGTATTCTTCCTTTCACTAATGTCAATCAGGGGCGGATCCAGGTTTTACTCTAAGGAGGGGTCTAACGATGGCTTGTGGAGGAGTGATGGCCGTCCTGGGCGAGGGGTCTAAGGGAAGAACAGGGATTTCCCTACCCCCCTTGGAAAATGGTTGTCTCAGGAAGAGGGCTTTTATATGCAAAATGGTGCTATCATTTTCCATTTTTCTAGCATGTTCATGCACTAGAAATGACAATTTTTTTTGTGGAGAAGACTGCAGCAAATACAAAGGCTTATTTCAAACTTTTATCATTCATGCCACACCACTTTGATTGGAATGGTATAATTTGCAAGAATGTTGATCCTTGGGCGATTAGTGATGGCCGTCCTAAGGGAAAGGTTAAAGGGGAAGCTATGTACCTCTCAGGACGTGGCTCAGATCAGTGGCGCAGCAAGGGTTTGGTGACTAGGGACACCACAGATGACGTCGTAGTGCCAGCTCAGTCAGTCCCCCAGTCTGTGTAAAATGTATTTTAAAAGCGTCTGCGTTTGTACACAGCAGTGGAGGATCCTTAATTTGTCCCTACATAAAAGTGTTGTCCTGGGGGAGGAGTATAAGGGGAGTGGTGTCCCCTCCCCCTTGAGCAACTTTTGTTAATTTAAGGTTGCTTAAATGCAAAATGGTGCTACCTTTTGGATATATTTGGAACTGGTTATATATGGCTGGAAAATTTCCATAATTCAGTACATTCTAATTTTGGTTATATGAAAGAAGAGAGTATAAAGAAGGGTTAGTTGTTAACAAACCTCCTGAAGCAACCTTTTGGTTACTTTACTACCTTCTATTCTGGGAAAGTTTTTAAGCAAAAATACGTGCGTGGAGTTCCCAGAAACATTGTTGGACTACTACGACATTTTCCTTCATAGGCTTAGGAGCCCAATTTGATGGGGGGGGGGGGGGCTCTAACGACTTGCCCGAAAAATGTAATCAGAAGATTTTTCGCGCGCTACGCGCGCGTTCAACACGGCAATGTTGGTATTACATGGACATACATCGGCTATTGCATCGCAATGATCGCACGCCAATTACATTCAATCACTTGCTGTGTTATTACGTTTCCGTTTTGGTTATAAATTTTGGGGGAGTCCTTACAATAAATAATGACAATAATCAGTGGCGTAGCCAGAAGTTATCTCACGGGGGGTCATGCAGTATGTTGTGTGATTGATGACCTGGGGGAGGGGTCTAAGGGGAGAGGTGTCCCCCTCCCCTTTAAAAATTTTTGAAAAATTAGTTGTCCTTACATGCCATCTGTTACCACATATGCTACTTCTGAAGTAACATTTGTGTTAAAAAATTTACGTCTTTTAGGAACTAAAAAAATGGCATCAATGAGGAGGGCATGACCCAATAGCCATGCCCTAAATTCGCAACTGATAACAATTACAATTTTAGTTGAACCATTGAAAAGACTCTGCAGAATTACCGAACATATAGGTAATGGTGCAATTTAAATCCGAACTTTATTTTAATTATCAAGGAAACTATTGATTTTTAAACTGCTGATTTCCTTTAGCTACATTATTGCAATTTATTTTCCTTTCAGTACATGCCCGAAAAATGCTCAGCATCTTGCCCGAATTTTCAAAGAAACATCTCTTAAATTACAATTTTAAACTCTTTAGCAGAGTAGGAGTATACAAGGGCTCCGTGTTGATCCTGCTGAATAGAAGGGTACCGCACTGTGTACAAAAGAGTACACAATAACATGAGGTTGAGGTCTCACTGAAGCTGAAAATAAGAATTCCTGAAAGGTCACTGTTATGAAAAAGAATCCAGTCAAAACTATTTCTCTGGAGTATTTCGAAAGTTTTACCAGCCATGAACCTAAGAAAATGGTTAATAATTCTCCAGATTTTATTGGGAGTCCAAAAGGGATAGTCAATTATAGCAAATAAAAAATACAAAAAAGTCTATTAAAAAAATGCAGAAAACTTCAAAGGGGGGGGGGTTAAAACCCCTTGTATCCGCCACTGCCAATTTTAGTAAAAAGTATTAGCTGATTAGTGACGTTTCTCTTAATTTGAGATATTGTGCTTATGAAATACAGGCGTCACAGCGTTAAGGCATAGATACCTTTTGTCATAGGTAAGGAACCAAGGGGGACTGATAATCTGACCGCCTAAGGCACTTCGAGATATAAATCTTCCCTTTGTGGGATGCAGCAATACGTATGAGTGGAATATTTACTCTTTGAGGGCAACATGCATTCAATTTTTGTGGCAAAATTATTCAGCCCCCCAGGCTATATCTCTCAATTGAAAGCAGAGCGTATGCTTAGAAAGGCACTTAAGAGCAAACTTTGATCATTAAAGGGGAAATGCAGTTCCCCAATCAGAGTTAGCATGCCCCGTCACTCTTGTTCATGAAAAGCCTATTTTGATCATGTGACAATATTTTTGTTAGTGAATTGCGAAATTTAAGGAGAATTTCTCCTTGCTTTACCTATTGTTTGTAATAGTTATGTTCAAAACATCTTCAAATGTGCTTGTAATGCAATAAAAGGAGATTTGAAAGAGTTTGCTAATTTTTCAAAGCAAATTTTGGGGTGAATGCCTATTGCCTTTAAGTAAACTGGCAGCCAAGCATTACACAAGCTGACAAGATAACATTAATTTGCAACTCCTTACTAAGTTTGAGCTCGAGAGGAGGGATTTGCGAATTGCTCACACACACCATGGACATACTAACTACGAAGTAATGTGCTTGCATGAACGCGTGCACACCCACACACACAGACACACATTTCAGCATCCCACAGGACTTTAATATCCACACACCCAGTCTCTAGCTACATTGTACATATAAGTTCTCTCCAGGCCCTTAGCCAGACAAGACACTATAGGGGGAGAAATGGCTTTCAGGGAGCAAAATGTGTAAAAATATATTAAGTCAATGGCAACTTGAAAAGTTTCCAGAGGGGCGAAAAAATTTTCAAGGGGGCTTCCCCCATCCCCCCCCCCTAGACTACGGGCCTGGTTCTCTCGCTCGCAACATTGAGCTATTTACAGAAAACACTTTCCCACGAACTTTGATGTAGCGTAAAGTACAATTGTCCAACTTAACCAATGTTGTTTTACCGTTTTTGTTTTACCGTTTTTTTTTCTTTTTTTTTTGTTTTTGTTTTTTTTTTTCTTGTTGCTGTTTTCAAATTTTTGTTGTTTTCAAAATTTACAGCGTTGATATGAGTGCTTACACAGTACAAGTCTGATCATTACTAAACTGCATTCAAAGGCATACGTTGCCTACTTAACAGCAGGATTTTCAAAGTTCGAAGTGCTATTCCAATTTCCTTCCGAACACTAAGCTACTAAGATTTTCATTAAGCAGTCAAGTAAAATTATCAAACATCAAGACACGTGCGTATAATGTTCGTACGTCGAATCGTGAAAAGCTCTTTGAAAGTCTCAATAAGTAACTCTGACGGAAAACAAGAAATGAATTTTTTTCCTCATCTTCCAGTTTAATTTCTTTAATACAGGGAACACGTCCAATTTCCAAGATGCTTTCAACGTGAAAGAAGTCGACTGGGAAAAGCTCCCATTGGCGTTCTACTCTGGACTTTTTGCATACACAGGATGGTATCGTAGTGAAACATACAGAAATTAATTCACAATTATCTGCTTCAACTAGATAAAACGGGTGATTAGAAGAGCGCATTTAAATAGAAATTATAAATGAATCAAATTAACTTTTGACACTAACACAGACTAACAGAGAAACAAACCAAACTAAACCCGTACTTTTTTCGTAGTCCCCAGGAGCACTTTTTTTTTACTTTAAGCCAGGACAAAGAGGTCACTTTTCTACTTTAGGTCTTCTCAAAGGATTCAGGTACATTTCGCTACACTCTTCAAAATAAGCCTTTGGGCAACCCAGAACCCAGAACCAAAAATAGCCAACAAAAATTCAAAAGAATTTACTGGGTTATCTTAATACCCTCAGTTTTGGAAAAACCGCTAAATTTAGGCAAAGTCAACCTTCAGGGAGCAACACCTTACGTAATTTGGCGGCCATTTTGGATTTGTGGCTGTCGTTTGGATTCTGGGCGAGTTTCAGTTTGGCCAAACACTTTCAGAGAGTGTGGCTTAGCTTAGCTAAATCCACTGAAAAGTTTAAAATGGAAATTTACTACTTTGTGTTGGCGTGAACGTCACATTTTTCACCTAACCCGTCATGTTTTTGTTTAAATAGTTCCCAAGAGAGAAAGTTATGGAAGCAGCTTTGTCCAGCAGGGCAAGAATTTGAGGATTTGAGGTAGTCCGTCTGTGTCATTTCACTATCAAAAGGGAGTTACTACCAGTACTTCCCGCGAATTTTCCCATAGTCGGAAGCACCATCAAAGGGCATGGGGGCGTAATTTGCTCCCCCAGTCAAAAGCCTTTCCCCCATTCCCCACACTCAGAGGGATACAGTTTACAAGCGCAATACGCACATACAAATTTTGCCCCCGAAAATCTCGGCTTGACCCATTCCCGCCTCCACATAAACATTTCGAAAGGTGGTAGCACTGTTAAAGAGCAGATTGCAGAGCCATATAAAGATATATGGCTCTTTATATGGCTCTGGCAATTGTCACCTCGGACAGAAGTCAAGTGTGTAACCCTCTACCCTTGATGTGTGCACGAGACAGTATAGTGTAGTGATAACGACACCAATAACAGTGTTCTGAACTAGCAGTTACAAAGTAATTATCTCATCGCTCCGTGAGGAGGATGAGATATTGTAGTTACTTTGCCTGTTGAGCTATATACGGCAATGCCG
>WURT03385608.1:0-14389 GCA_009936505.3 Holothuria glaberrima | reverse complement strand
CTGACAAAATTGGGTCTTTCAATTTTAAATATTTTTTGCATGGATATAGAGAAGAATATATGGTACTTAACGGGAGGAGTCTGCTAATTAGTTGAAACCTAAGCTTCGATTGTTATAACTGATCATTTTATCACGTGGATTTGCGCTTTCTTTTGTGGCTTGGCGTATGAATATTTGTAGGTGTGTTACGTTTGGATTTGAACAAGATTACTACAATCATACCAGCATACTTTATCCGCAACGCACATTTTTCTTTTGGCTATTGCATGAAGTGGATTTTTTACCATTCCTCCGATTCACCAATTGTACTGTGTTCTAATATGAATTAACAGCCGCGGCCGACTCAAGGCAACGAGACCGTCTTTATCTCGAATGATAATGAACTGTTACACAGTTTTATTGACGCTCTTTCTTTTGTCAAATACTTACTGTGATCCGGCTCACTTAGTTCCTGACTCAAATACCGCTACGCAGGCTAACACTGTCAACGCTCCACCTGCGCAGATGCCCGAAAATACTGTAAAGACGTAATACCAGCGCCTGTTGCCTGCTTGAAAGATCCGTTGCTTCCATAAGGAGCAAAATTGGTGTAGAACTTTGGCAGCAGAATACTTTTTCTCTCAAAAGTAAAGTCAGCCGTTTGTCCCGTTTTGTACCTTAACACAATATTTGTATCAAAATTTAAATGGCACCAATATTTGGGTTCATTATCATCCATATCATTTTCAGGAGCTTCAGTTTGTATTTTCCTGCAAGTCCCAATATTTCTAGTGTTAATACGGTATGTTTGCGACGTGTTACCCATATACTGGCGTAAATGTCATAGGGATTTTCTTGTGAGGAAGTATTTTTATTAAGACTTTATATGTCTGCTTCCTCTTTTACTACGATACGCCTATTAAAAGGTGCACGTGACAGAGAATGAGGGAGTGCAGCCCCCTCTCGGAGTTCGGGCAGGACCTATTTCTCAGGCAGATCTTTTTTCAGAAAGCGGGCAATTTCCTCCGGCAATACAGGTTTTCTCGGGCAAGAGCGGCTCGGCCCCCTATATGAAAAATGTCCCACACGACTATGGGTACTAGTCGTTTCTATACAATCGTGATGCAATTAAACGAACTGAGCAGTGAGTTACACAAATGTTATAAACATGCTTCAAGAACAGTATGGAAATAAACAAGCTCTATAGAACCAGAATTGGTTGTTAGTAAACGTGTAAAAGTTCTTCTATACATGGGCATAATGACTTCCAAGACACAGTTTTGATATACATCTGTCTGATTATCAAGTCAATTTAACAAGCATAAAAAGAGAGTTAATACACTTCTTTTCTTGAAGTTAATGTCCCACTAACATTGCACATTATCCTCATAGAATTCAGTAAAATTATGATTCAGTCAATTTTACGAGTACAAGCCCATCGCTTCAAACTGGTGTTACAGTGTTGCTTATTAGTGTAAATTGTCCGTTCGTATCAGGGTGGTGCCGGGATTTGCTCGACAGTGGGAGGTAAGCTCCCCGACGGGGAGGGGTCAGCAACCCGAAGCCCCGACAAAGGCGACGGTTATCGGAAGGATGTCGAAAGCAAAAAGATTCGACTCGCAAAATGCGTCAAAATCTTTGCGTTTCTATCAAAGAAAATTTGAAAATATGGGACTTCAATGAAAAAAATTAGAAGGAAATGACAGTTATCTAGGAAATTGAAAATTTTTTGTTTTTATGGTAGAATTAACCCTAACACAGAGCAAAATCCCTCCACCTGGCGCCACCATTGTTTTATATATGGAAGTTAATAGTATATATACCTAAAAGTATGTATAGTCAATTTAAAAATAGTATGTATGAGGTAAATGCACATCTTATATTAGCGAGAGAGTGTACAAATTGTTAGTATGCAAGATACAGTTACCATTTACCTAAGCATTGAGCAAGTCTAAAATTCCTTTGTATGAATATTTGATTTTACTAGTAGGTCTGGAAGAAGGACACATTTTTTCTGCTTGAAAACGCGTACATCATCCCATAGTATACGGCACATCATTCTACTAATACAAGGACAAAGAACATATTGTCCTTTCTCGGAGAAGATGCAAGTATTACTCCTTATATAACAGTATAGTAGTATTTCATTAGCTTCAGGATTGGATAGTAAATACTCCTCACTCGCATCTGCCTGAAATATAAACTATAAAACACGTCGGACTTTTTGCATTGACCCAAATGTTCAGCAAGGCAACTGCCCAGATTAACTTGTAATGACCGACATTAGGCATCCTTACGCCCAGGATGGGTTGAGACTCATATTTAACTACCTAATTGGCTCAATTCCCTCGCAAACGAAGTTTTTGTAGGAATTGATTTCAGTAGATTTTTTTTACCATTTTACGTTCCTAATAGGTTTATTAGTATGAGTCCAAAGACATGATGGGAGTACAACATTCACATGCAGACAGGTTGAAATTTCATGCGATTTTAAGTCAGTATGGACATAGTAGACGGCTTTCATAGGACTCTACGTCAAATATCTGAACTTTAATGTCTCTAATGTTTATATTTCCACCAAATGAAGGTATCTACTATCTACAGTGTTACTTAAAGTAATTATAGAACATGTGATGATACTATTTCAAGGCATAACTATACATATATTTAAACCAATTTGTATACTTTTGTAATATTTTAACAAACTAAGCATCCCTCTACTGATTTTATCGACAGTCATAAAATTGCAATATTTGGAAGGTTTTTCACTTATCAAAGATAAGTGATGTCATCGATTTCCTGTTCAAAGCCTTTATTTATTTCACCTGAGCTAGTATCTTCTGTCTTTTTGGTTTCCTGTAGTGGAACGTCTTCTTTTTCACCTCCTTGGGGCTCATCTTGAAGTCTTCAGGAGTAAAAATAAGAGTATTATTATCTATCACAGACTGAAATTAGGTGGCTGTTTACCCTATAAATGTGTCACATTAGGGAACAACAAGAAAAACAAAAACAGCAATGATCTTCTAACTGATTTTCAGTGGGTTTTCAGAACACTTTAAGGTAAACATGGAGTGCAAAATCTGGTTATCAGTTAGTCTCTTAATTAAATGCACCATCTCATGACATTTCATCTTACTTACTTTGCTTCGGCTACAGAAGCTTCTACTCCAGCGCCCTGGTGGTTATAAGTGGCTTTCCCTTCCTCGGCATATCTGACATCACTACCAGCATCTTGTTAAAGAAAAAAATTTAAAGGAATATGAGAACCTCTCCATCCCAACCAGCTTTTTATTTAAAGACCCTGCAATCTCTCACAGACCGTCCAAATGTTCCTCACTAACTTTACTTCTATCCACTCCTCTAATTTAAATAAAAAAGCGCATGTTTCATACAGCTCCCAGACGAATCTACTGCAGCCTCCTCTTAGTTGAAATTTCTCAAGGCCACATCCACACAATGTATGATTTTAATTGCGAATAAAACTGACTGCACATGTCGTCACTGATCGATCAGAGTGAAGTAAAAGTTTGAGTTGACGTCAAAGCACAGTCAGTCACCAATTGTATTCAGAGATACAGGGATACATAAGTTTGGGGTGATGCCACAGTACGTTTAACATGCACTGTTGATTTCTAAGAAGGTACCCCCAAAATGATCAAAACTAATGCTATGATCAGATACACTCACCTTTCTCGAACCTCATAAACATGATGTAATTCGTAATTTTTTTTAGCGTTAGGCCTATTTTAGTTTAAAATTATGAGAGATTGACTGTGGGAAGACGACAACGTACTTTTTAACTTAACACCCCTTAAACTGACTTCAAAGTCCTGAGGTTACATCCAGCTTTCAGTTTTTTAATTCGAACTTTTACTTTTTAAAAAGTGAATGTTCAAATTTAAGAAAATAAAAGTTCGAATTTAATAAAGTAAAAGTTCGAATTTAAAAAAGTAAAAATTCAAATTTAATAAAGTAAAAGTTCAAATTTAAAAAAGAGAAATTTCAAATTTAAGAAAAACTGTTTATTTTCATACATGAGCATAGGTGTACGAGGCGGGGGGCAGGGGGGCAGACTGCCCCCAAAATTTTCTGAGGTCGAAAAATCGGGCAAAAATGACCGAAATTCGGGCACAGAATAGGTGAAATTTCGGCAGAGATGAAGAAAAAGTGAAAAGATTGTCCAAATTTCTACTGAGTTTCCGAATTTTTGACCGAATTCCCGAAAAAAGTGCAAAAATTTTCGCTTCGCGCGTGTGTAGTCTTTTACCAGTATCACCTCTATCAGACTTTCGAAAAGGCTCTGACATGCACAGTCCTAATCACTTCCATATCCATATTTCATAAGATATGAGTAAACTTGCTAATGGTATATGTAGTCTAACAATTTACTGTTTACTTACTTCTCGCAATGTGGTTCTGATTTAACCCAAGAACTGAGTAAAAAATTCACTTAAACAAGAAAGATGAAAAGATTTCCTAAAAAAGGTGAAATTCTTTGAAATATATCCAACTCAAATTTAGCAATAAATGTAGCACCATTTTGCATCTATCCCACAAAAATTTTCCAAAGAGGAGGGGGACACCAGGACGGCGATTCGCATAAGGTGAAAATCTCCCCGTCTTTGGAGGACCCACGCCCTTGACTTGGGGCAACTTTTTGGAGATTCGGGCAAAAATTTTCTGCCCCCCAAATTTGAAGAGTCCCGTACGCTTATGTACATGAGTAATCCGTGTGGAGAGCTAAGATCTCGATACCATTGTCCTTACATTTACCTGACTACTACCGAATATTTGTTCAGACACCTTTTTGGTTGCTCACTTTAGAACAAAAGCATAACTTCTTGTAGCTGCAGTAATATCAGTACATTCCATACTTGCAAAAAAGTAAAACCCACCTCCCCCGTGTATGAAATCCCCAGTCTTACCTGACCTTGGTCGGCTTGGAGTGTCGGCTGGTTCATTTGAATCAACTAAGTAATCGTCTCCCTTTTTTCTGGACCTGTCAGAAAGTGAGGAAAAAACATATCACTTTCTGCACGTAAAGAACAATACCCTGTATGAATCCAAAGAAAGGTGACCAGGGAATCTAGCCTTTTCCCGAACCCCATGCTCCTAATGCTACCCGCACACTGGCGTAATACCGGCAAATTTGGGGTCAACGGAGAGCAACGGTTTCATTTTATACTTTTACGTGAGGGGCCACGAGCTGTACGAGATCGGGCGTGATGAAACGTGGACAGGAGCAGGGCGATCAGTCGACTTTCCGTGGGGTTCCGACGGCCAAAATTTTACGTAGCCAATTTTTCAAACGGTTTAAAAATTCGCAACGTTTCGCAACGTAAAATTTTTCCGGCCGCATACGCAGGGGAGCGTTGTACAAGTTGAGCGTGGGTTGCTGAGCGTTGAAGGCGGTTGTGCACCGTTGAAGGATCCGTTGCTGTCCGTCGACGACTTGCACTCACGTATATGGTAAGCCAAATGCCCAATAATTCGAGAAACTTGGTTTATCGGGTTTATCGACCGTATAGCGAAGATTATCGGTCGATAAACCAAGTGTTTCGAATTATTTGGCATTTTGCGTCGATAAACCAAGTTTATTAATCGATAAGCCAATTTTTTTTTGATAAACCTGGTTTAGCAAATCGATAAACCAGATTTATCAATTTGATTAACCAAGTTTATCACCAATGAAGTGATAAACCTGGTTTATCGAATCAAAAACAGGTTTATCTCTCGATAAATCAGGTTTTTCAGTGAAAAAAACAGGTTTAATGACCCCGAATGCTCAATAATTTGAAAATCCAAGTTTATCGAATGATAAACCAGGTTTATCAATTGATAATCCAAGTTAAACTACTTTTTAAGTGAGAAACCTGGTTTGTTGACCTATAAACTTGGTT
Organism: Holothuria glaberrima; assembly: GCA_009936505.3. Classification (NCBI taxonomy): domain Eukaryota; kingdom Metazoa; phylum Echinodermata; class Holothuroidea; order Aspidochirotida; family Holothuriidae; genus Holothuria; species Holothuria glaberrima. The sequence continues at coordinate 8,510 of WURT03385608.1, read as the reverse complement.
TATCAAACAAAACTTGGCTTATCGGTAGATAATCTTGGTTTATCGACCGAAAACCATGCTTATCGACTGATTACCCTGGTTTATAAGTTAGGCCTTGAAGAACAGTTGTTTTACGACGCTAAGCGACCACAAATGTGGGAGAAGCCTATGTGGCTTGTGAATAACAACTTCACGTCGGGTGGCTAACTACCTCAACAATTTAGATCAAATTTGGTCTCTGTTGAATTTAAGAGGCCAGTTCAGATGGAAAAACCGTAGATTGCTCTTGGATGAAAAACCCACCTTATTTTGATCCGGCAGGGATCGAACCCCGAACCTTTCGGTTGCCAAGCTTCATCGCCGCAAATGCCACCGCCTTTATCCTCTCGGCCACAGCACCGATAAACCAAGTTTCTCGAATTATTGGGAATTTGGCTTGCCATACACACCTCCTGACGTTGCACAACTGAAGAGGGCCCCTCCCCCGTTAACGTGGGTGTGCAGATTTCGATCGAGGTATTGAAAGGTATCAGTGGGCTTAGTATAGACTTTTGTGTCAAGAATGCCACTGGATTGAAATTTAGTACATTTGTCGATTTTTAGATCTAGGTACGTAACCTCGTTGTCACAGACTTCCATGGAGAATTTTAGAGACGAATGAATTTCCTTCATTTTAGCCACCAAACTAGATAGTTCAGTTGTCGTTCTCTTATATAGCAGTAAAATGTCATCCCTGTAACGAAGCCATTTTAGTATTTGGAATCTGTCGGTATGATTTTATTTTCAAGTCTAGCCTATGCATGACAGTATCGCAGATTTTTTGTAGGAAAAATTGGCCATTACAGGTTTTGGCGTACATGGTTTTATGTACTTTTTCAAAGGCTTCCTGGGATGCTTTTAATGCCCTCTCTTGTGGATCCGAAGATGTAGCCTATGTTCAATATGCACACACGTGGCTTGCAGAACAGAATTGATAAGTTTTAAGTTTAATTAGAAGAGAATTTTGAAGTAATTTTGTGGTCAAAATCTTTAAAATTTAAAAGAGCCGCCCAAATAATGTAAGGTGAAGCCAAATGGAAATCATAACCGAGAATGAAAACGCTGGGAATCCGTCGGGCTCCTTGATGTAGGCCGTTTCCGCCACTGGGCGACACTAAGCGCCCAGCCACGTAGACCACTCCCTAGCAAGGCTTGGGAAAGCGTCGTAGAGCGTTGTAGAACGTTGAGCTCGGTTGTGATCCGTGCTGCACGGTTGCTCTCCGCCCATTGAAAGATGTAGATGAAAGAAAATGAACGTTGTTCCGCGTTGTTTTCCGTTCCAAATCCGTAAACAAGCGTTGAAGACCGCTCGAGTAGGCAGCAATATGTAGATAAAAGTGATCAGCTGGCCGAGTTTTTCATTTTTGCGTCAAAGAAGCGTGGCAAAGATGTAAAAATCAGTTGTGCACCGTTGCTCTCTGCCGTGTATGCAAATGAGCATAAAATATCCGACAAAAATTGGGTGACTTTATGCCGACGTTTTTCGTTTTGCAAAACGCCCAGTTTACGCCCCCGTTAAAAGTTTTTTCGGTCAGCGGTCGCCAGTGTGAGCCTAGCATAAGCAAGGACACTGTTTCAGTATAGACCACCGTAACATGTCTTCTGCTACATTATGGCAAACGAACGTTGTAGCACTGCACCAAGGTTTCACATACTCATTTCTCCGTGGGCGGGACAGGCGGGCCCGTCGGCGAACGTGGATCTTGCACTTGTATTGGTTGCACTCAAATAGCTACTCCCTCATACGTTCAAGTTAAAAAGAGGAGGATGTTTACACCAGGGGTCAAACAGCAATTTTCTGTTTACACCTGTAGCACAGTGAATGCAAGCATGAGACTGACCCTCTATAACAACGGTTCTCTTGTGCATGACCAATCAGTTTTTAGCTCAAAAGTTACATCGGATATGCCAGTCTGCAACTGCCAAAACATCAGTTTGGAGTTCATTGATAAAAACAAATCGCTGCCCTTGAATGTTAGACTTGTTTGGCGGAGAGAGGATTTGTCGATGCATGGCACACTGCAGTCCTGATGAACATGTAGAATATCATAATCAGTTGGATGTTTCGCGGTCGAGCCGATGTTTGTGGGCGTTGTTGTACGTTGTAGCACCGATTGACAATCACTGGTTGTATTGAAAGGCACAGGAACACCGATGTACTATTCTTACAGCTGTTGTACGAATAAGCCCCTCACATTGTATCACAGAATTACTAAGCCTGCCCGCAGTTGACATTAAACAAGAGGTTTTCTAGCGTTTTCTCACGATACCATAATATAGGTGCCACCCGATCTCCGGTTGGACTGCTTGGTAGACCTGACAATTCATTTTCGGTTATTATTAAAATGATGACAACGAGAATACTTGTCCTCAAATTATTTGATTCACACTTGATTGCTGCATTGAGTAAAACAAAATTAACTTACCTGAATTCAAAGTATCCTACGATTGCAATCAGTATCAATACCGTAGCTGCGATGATTAGTGCTATAGACCACGCCTCAAGTCCCTTCGTAGTTTCCGGCGAAGGAATCGCTGTGCTGTATTCCAATTCCGGGTCGTTCATGACGTCACGGACTGTTTCTGCCTCTTCGTCAAGAGCTGACTTCAGTACATCCTGGGGTACCCCTGTACCAGTAGCTGTAGGTTCCCAAACCCACGTGTAGACCTCTAGATTATTACCAGATTCTGTTACCTGAACGAACTCGACGTCACTTGCCCTGGATGGCAGAGAAAAGATAACGTGGTCATTTCAATTAACTGTATAAACATGAAAGGCTGTAGGAGTTCTGTACATGAACCACAGAAACGCATACCTGCGACATGAACTGACAAGTTTTCTCGTAAAGATAAAAATATGGAAGAAAGAGAGACGAATAAAAATATTCCCTTGCAGGGGCGGACCCAGGGAGGGGCAGCAGTGGCGTTTCCAGGAATTTTTAATAGAAGGAGCAAGGTTTGATTGATCGCTGTCCTGGGGAGGGGTTTAAGGGAAGGGGTGTCCTCCTCCCCTGTGAAAAATGTTTGCTTTTTGGAAGAGGGCTGAGATGCAAAATGATGCTATATTTGACACATTTTGAAGCATTTTTTGTCTCAACTTTTATATCAAGCATGGCGGCCAATAGGGTGGGGGGGGGGAACCTGTTGCGCCCCCTTGAATCTGCCACTGTTAATTCCGTGAGGGCAAAGTTTGAAGCTACAAGAGTCAAATGTACGAAGCCTTGATGGGGTCCGGGGTGATTCTGGGGAAAAAGTTTAAATTAGACACTGCTTAAATGGTATTTCCTGACATCTAGCAATCTAAATTAATATACATACACTTTGTAGTTCAGCTTTGAAACCGTCTCAAAAAGTGATGGTGAAAAGTTAGGGCCGGGGGGTTAAAGCTGGAAAACCCCCCTGGATCCGGGCCTGCCTCCTTTTAAGGTATCTTTATGAAAAAAACGATGACTTTTGAAAACGTGAATGAAAGTCTGCAATATCAATATAATTAGTCACACAGCCTTGAACTGTGTGTATGGTACCTGGTACCTACTGTTGCTTACTTCCCAAAACGGGTACTGGGGAAAGAGATTCCCCTAAAGGTAGGGTTGTAGCAGCACACGGTAGGCCTAGGACACGTTTGACTTCAGTATCTTGAACGTAGTACTGTACCCGTACCCGCCATGTTCAGAGAAAGTAAAGCCAACTCGGAGGGCGTTATATTATATTGATGAGTGTCAATCGAGAAAGCTGGAAGACCACTATCTAAACGCCACTGAGGACACCCACCCCTCACACCTTTCACGAAAACTTTTAACAGCACGAAGAGCACCAACAAATTTCCTTACTTCCTTTGCCCCCCCCCCCAAAAAAAAAAAAATCTGCTCACGCACCATCAACTATACCAAGCTAGGATACTAAAATAAAAGAGTCCCGTTAACTTTTGTGTTGCTTTCCTAGTGCTGATGTTTTACGTCACATTATCATACTTTCATCGACGGAATCCAAGTGTCTCCTTAATTTAATGTTGTTGACTACTTAAGTATTCAATTCATGGACTCGAAAGGATCGGGGTCTGATTAACATACGTGTGTTGTCACAAATACTTTCTGAGTACACAAGGCTCATTATTTGTTTGAAGTGTAAGGTTTAAATCTGTTATTTTTGCATACAATGAAGCGTAACTGTATACATCATGTAAACAAAATACAATGTAAAAAGTACAAAATACAAAGTATACGTAACATGCACAAACATATCTAAACGAGAGAGATGTAAGCAGAGGAACCAGAAATAAGTATGAACTTTTCTTTTCTGGTTCCTTATCTGACATATAAGACAAAAAGGGTTTCAGACAAAACTGTGTAGGAAACAGGTGTAAGGCGTGATTACGGAGGCCACGGCAGGGGCGTAGCTAGGATGAAATTTTTCTGGGGCTTAGGTATCAAACGGGGGTAACGACATTTGTTTTCTCTTAATTCTTACACATTTTTAGAACACAATTTTGGAGGGCCTAACAAACATCTGGGGCAGGCCGGCCCAGGCTCCCCGTAGCTACGAACCTAGGAGAGAGGCAAGAGGGTACGTGCCCACTTTTTGCAGACCTTAAAAAAGTTTATAAAAATTATTGAAATGAACGAAAGGATTATTGCAGTATAAAATTAACGAAAACGTTAAGATTTAATACCATAAAAATGAACGGAATATTTTTTGGCGCGCTCCGCGCGCACCCACAACGAATACTAACTAATACAGTGACAGAGCACAAAGGTGGGGAGGTAAGGAGCAATTGTTGTTGAAAAACAATAGGTGTCTCATTTGTACTGCTGTCCCTAGGGAAACTTTGGTGGACTCGCCTTATTACTTTCTGTAGGATAGCCTGTGTAAATTGCTAAACCCCATACAATAGCTTCCCCTGTTCACTTTCCCCACGAACCAACTGTCACCTTACTCACCAAATTGACCCAAGGTTACTATCTTAAACTTATGATCATCATAACAAAACTAATATTATCATTATGATTAGCACTTCAAATTACACCCAGGGGACACAGAGTTCTCTCTATACTGTAATTGTTCTAGAAAGGCCGCAAAAGCCCTCAAATTTAACATATAAATGTCGGGAAGGACTGTCAGTACCCAGCCACCGGCTTTGGCTTCGGCGCTCGCAGATACAGGCATCGCCGACCACAGATTACGCAAATACAGCCTTCATTGAAAAGTGCTACCCTGACATTTTTGCATATATCCACAGGGACGTAGCCTAGGCGAAATATCTAGGGGCAGGAGATGGCAGCATCCAGTAGCGTATCTATAGGGTGGTTGGCACGCAGGAGGGGCCTTTCTTCATCACCATTGCCTCCATGAGGGGAGGGGGTCTTATAGGAGACGTCTAAATGGAGGACGTGCCATATATGTAAGGTAGCTTCAATGAAACTTTGGGCTATCTTTGACAAAGCTTTGTACTTACTATATCTTATGAAATTTTCATTATATATTATATTTTTCTATTTAGGGGTGTAATGAAGCAGTGGTGACAAACCTACTCTCTTTGAGAAATTTTTCTGTATGTAAGATGTCTAAGGTACAAAATGATGCTATTTTTAGGAAACCCTTGAACTGCTCACATGTTTACAAATTCTCAGTTTTATATGCCTTTTCTCGTTGTGTTGTCTAAGGCACATCCCTTTTGAGAAAATTTTGCCTTTGCAGGGTTGCTTGGATACAAAATGGTACCATCTTTGACAAAGCTTTGAAATGATTATAATTTTAGAGATTCTCATTATTAAAGGTTTTTGGCTGTGGCATGGCACGGTGCAATGTCACAGCCAAAGCACTGGTACGTGTCTTTCGTCTTCTTAGTGCGCTACATGAAGGCCACCGTCGGTTGGTGCGTGGCTTATATGTTAGGTCTAGTTTGTGTCAAAAAGAACACTTTCTAGACCTCCAAAGTTACATTTAAACATTTATAAGCCTTCATGCTATAAAAACTAAGAATTCAAGAAGAAAAATTAAACTTGAAAAACGCATTCAGTAAAATCACTTTGTAGGACAAAAGAGGAAACTAAATAATTACACAAGATCATCGATTTTAGTAAGGTAATCATATGCTATTTTATATTGCTTTTTACGTGCATTAGCATGCTGTGACACAGTGTGAGAAACAACACTTGTCTTAAGATCAATATGGACTTCAGCCATATATGTATATAAGTATCATAAATGAGGACGGAGATTCATCCGTCAGTGCGAGTTACCCGCAAAAACGTTCGTCTGCGGAGGAGGTCCACGAACCTCTCTGGGAAAATTTTTGGGAAAATAAACCTTTTTTGCGATTTTTCAGGCTCCGAGGGCCTTAAAACTTCATCAGGACAATGAAGTTTTTTGAATTTGCAGCGTTTTTGGCTCTACTTCAGAATCAGTGCTCGAAAGTGACATATCGTGGTACGCATAGGGATACGGATAGGTTTATATACGTGGTAGGCATACGGATAGGGGTAGGGTTATATACGCGGTACGCATAGAGATAAGTTTAGGGTTGTACCCTAGGGCATACGCAGAGATATAATATACGTATAGATATGTATATACGCAATGGACTTTTTTCTGTACTTAAAATAAGTCTGTACTTATAATATTTAAAATCGTTCGTCGGCAGCTCGGCTCACGGCGCAATCGGTTAGGGCAGGGACTCGCAATACTGACATCTACAGTGCAGTGTGCCACGTTCCAATCCCACTGACCGCCTTTCTTTCTACACCTTTTCTCAAGTCTTGTTACACTTTTTCATCTTGGCTCTTTTGGAACTTGACTTGTCACTGAAATTTTAATTTGGAGTTGTAAGTTTTAAGTTGTAAAGCTACGTCACTTCCGGGCACTGATTCTAAATAAGTACCGTATTTAGGCCATTTTTCATTTAGGGTTTGGAAATCTTGCCCCTTGCCCCCCCCCCTTACCCCGTAGGCTACGGCCCTGATCTATGTAAGAATTAACCGTTACAGCATTTCATCGATTTTGGAGAGTATATGTCAAACTTTGATCGTCTTCATAAAATTACACTGCAATTTGCGTTTTCGAAACTACCTTATTTTTTACAGTAACAAAAAAGCTGGAAGGGGCACTTGTCCCGTACCATCGACAAAAATGAATCATGACAGAAAGAATAGACGACCGGGTAAAGTAGGAAGCATTTTCATGCAATGTTAAAATTGCGTTTGAAAACTAGCTGTGATAAAATGCCTTAACGCTGTTTTCTTCTATGCTCTTTGCGCACACCTGTTGCGTTGTAACCGTTGTTTCGTAATTACTCCTGTAAAACAGCTTTCGTCTTCCATAGATTCGTACAAACTCGTCCAGTATCACTGTAACCACCCACAAGCCAGCCCCCCCCCCCATCGTGAAACTGACCTGTTCTTCCAAGTAAGGCTATTATTTAAATCGTGTGATTTTTGTGACCTGTTTAGTTTAGTTCACATCCGGTTAATTTTAAGATATCCAACTGCTTCATTCTAATGGTTTTATTCTTTTAATATCTCAGGGTTTCCAGGTGTAGCCCTGGTCCCCACCGGAAGATGCCAGTGGACCCCACAAGGGACCATACTGAGCACCCTTGGACCCCACGCCTTCACGTGACATGTGTACCAATCCATGAAATGATCTTGGCTAGGCCCAGGCCGGTGGAATGTGGGAAATATTGCTCTAAATTGGACTTGAAGGCTTAGTTATCTTAACCATAATTTAATATTAGCGACAAATTATATTGCATATACGTGTAAGCACGATCGCCGATTTTGTCACATACCGTGTAGTTTCGTCCAGCTTTTCATGCCTAGATAACTACCATGTGCTTCACATTAGGGAGAAAATATTTAGATCAAGTTTTATGACCTTGATCCTAACCTCTGTGAAATTTGAAGAAAAACAACAGGTGTCAACGACTGTGGAATAGGCACATCGAATGGGCAATTTATTATTATAGCTTAAACGCATTCCGTGACAGTGAAGTAACTATGGCGATGTACTCTATAGGCCTACGTACCCATAAAGATTGATCTCTAAACGAACACTTTGAACACACCCCTGTTACTGTTAGCCTGTCGCCTTTTCCAAAAGTAAGTGATTCAAAACTATGCATATCCTTGCTATAGGCTGGTGAAAAAGTAAAAATTCTCCAATTCTTACTGGGGGAGTGGGGAGTTTTGCACCCCACTCGAAAGTGGCCTAAATGAAGTCAATTACATACTTTTCACAGGTTTTAAACGTTATGAGAGTTTTTGGACAGGTTAGAGTGTGCAGGGAGTTGCAACAGGCTCTGGACTGTGTAACATCGATCATGACAGGGACTCGCCCCGAGTATAACTATGCAGATTCAGGTAGTTGCTAGAGAGCTTAGCAAGACCAGGAAGGTCTCTTACGGCTCCATAGCATGCAGCTCCCTTATGGAACGCGAATTACGCAAAGTTCGTCAATAACGGCGTCATCGTTAGTAACAGCGATGTACATTGAGGTAA
>WURT03385497.1:0-10075 GCA_009936505.3 Holothuria glaberrima | reverse complement strand
GGGGAGGGGTGTCCCTCCACCCCTTTAAGAAATTTTTGTTAATTTAAGGTTGCTTAGATGCAAAATTGTGCTATCTTTGAGATATTTTTGGAACTAATCATATATGGCTGGAAAATGTTTCTAATTTAGGGAATTCTAGCTTTTGGTTGGGTGAAAAGAGGAGGGAAACCTTTGTTGTCTAAGAGAAGGGTATGTTGTCAACAAACCTCCTGAATACTTATTTTTGGATACTTTATCCCTTCTATTTGGGGAAAGATTTTAAAAAAAATACGTGTGTGGAGTCCACAGAAACTTTCTTGAACTGTTACGAAAATTTTCCTTCCTTCATTTGTGCATTATAAGAGGGTATCAAAATGATCAGATACAGGCCTAGCCCACCCCTCCTCTTCTCTTCGTCTTTCTCTTTCGCTTCCTCCTTTTCTTTCATTTTCTCCTTTTCCTCTTTTTCCCCTTCTTTTCCTTTCCTTTCCTTTTTCCTTTTTCTTGCAAATTTACTTAATTTCTTAGGACACAGGGCACATTTTTCTTGTAAAAGGGGCACCAGATTGGTCAGGGGGGGCAACTGCCCTCAGTTGCCCCCCTGGATCTGCACCTGTGTGGTACCGTCATTTTGTATATATATGTAAAGTAAAATGCCATTAACTTACCTCATCACATATCTGAAGAGCAAAAAAGGCACTTATGATTCCAGTGGATGGCCATTTTCCTTCACCAAGTCCCCATTGGTGCTTTATGTGCCACATAAGTTCTGGGTTGAACAAAAACACCTGCACAGAAAGGAGGGAAAGTGATAAAAAGGATCAAGGAATCCAAAAGCAATGCATGGTAGCCCCGCATAATTGCCCACTTATGCATTTAGTGTGAGTATATCACAAGGTCTGTTGAATGAATGGTTAAAAGCAAAAGTTTTGTTCTGATATGTTTAAAGAACTAAATCTACAAATTCTTGTGAATGTTTTATTTAAAACAAGTGTGTGGTTTTCAAGATATTAGCATGATGTAACTAAAACATGCAGTGGTAATGTCACATCCTCACATGGATGAGTAGCATTTTGTTTCCTTTTTTCCCAGTCCTTGACTTTGAAATAGGGGCATAAGTTTATCCATAGGACATGGAAAAGATAATGTTTGACAAATTCCCACTTCCAACATGCATTCACACAATGCTTGCTCACCTATGCTTGCTTCAAGTTAGTTGGAGTACTAATTCATCTATAGTTTTTGTATCTCAAAATTCATGCACAGAAATTGCTGGCAAAGTTTACAAGAATGCTTACACATTTCAGATCAGATCTAAAATTTCAAAAATAGCTCCTAGCTTAGAGTTTTATTCCTGCATTATCAGACAAAGGGTTTAAGCTGTACTCAAAATTGAATGAAGGTCAAAATGTATGATCATGACAAAATGTGTGTTGAACATTTTTTGGGGCTCAAATTTCCCTTTAACTTCGAATTCACTTCTACTGTAGGCACGCAAACAGACTGTTATGTGGAAGGTGCAAAGATGGAGATATTTTCCTTGAAATAAGAGAAGTGTGACAAAACATGTAGCTATGAAGTCACTATACCATTTGCTCTGTGTAAAACAACATTGCTAAGATTTCAGTGTAAGGCAACATGCATTGCCAAGATTTCACTATGTTATAATTCCTTTAATAGTTTGAATGTCACCAAAATTCACACATTTCCAAGTCACAACAATGTAAAAATCCAAAAAGCCGTGTGCGAAAATAAGTTTCTAACACTACAACAGACTTAAGTTATTAGCATTTGCCGTTTAGCCCTACTGTTATGTACACTGTGTACACGCACAGTAGTATTCCGCAGTGCAGAACACTTAATTGTGCTCCCATTCCACTTCCACTCGAGTTGTATGCTAGACGGCAACGAGTAATGCAAGCTGAATGTGTTACTGATTTAAACATAAAAATACCACCTTGTATTTGTTGATAATATCTTACTTATTTGATGCAAAAACAAAACGAATATGAAGGATGGTTTTAAATGTAAAAAGAAACGCCCACTTTACATTTTTATAAACAATCGAATCGGTTAATTATCGTTCAATTTTCTATATTTTACAGTTCTGTCAAAAGTACATACAGATTGGCAATGGTCAAGAATATAAACCTAATTAAATATGTTTGACATGCACATTGGTGGCAGGAACTCCCCAGACATGTGCAGTACTGCTTTTCATACATGGGGAGCTGCCACGTGGAAGTTCTGCGATACATACACCGTGTGGTGTGATGACGCACGTGTTTCTCAGTCCGGTGGCCTGCGAGCTACACATACTGTGCACAGGCTATTTGCCTAAACAGAAGTTCATTTTACATACATACTAGCAAAAAAAAAAAAAGCAAAGTCGGCTAGTTAACTGGTCCACCCGAAGGTGCTCCAGTCCGGCGCGCAACCGACTTCATCGGCTGGGCAACCGATTTAAGAGGCGAGCCTATGCCAAGTGGCAGGAAAGCCGGAGTACCTGGAGAAAAACCCACGTACATTGAGCCGGATTCGAACCCATGCACATGTGAAACATTGGTGCACAGCAGCTGGAATAGACCCCTCTGCCACTCGACGACCCAACATACTTACTACGCCTAGTATTGCCTTTTATAGAAAATACTATGCGAGTTCATTGATATCCCTGATGTTGAAATCGGGTGACCCGTTCGACCATAATGAAATTTCTAGTGCGATCGTTCAGTGACATGAAGTGCCATTATAGGACTATAAATTGAAGGAATATAACACTCTTCCATAGGTATACAAGCTATTATCAAAACCGATACCTTCTCTGTTGTATTCTACACATGACATTAGGTTAATTTCTTATGTTTTGAAGAAATTCTCCTTGAATTTTGAGTGCTCAATTTTGCGGCAGCTGAGCGGGCCCATCCAGTTAATAGTGGATTTACCAGCAAACGGGGCAGTTGGTTTGGCTATAAATATCAGGCTATACGGGGGAACTGTGCATGCGTGTGCCTGTATCTAAAAGGTTTCGTACGGTTATGCTTCTCTCATAGCTATGACTTGAATCGGACATTACAGGGATGATTGTTTCAGATAAGGCAGTGCATGAAATTGACCCTTGGTTTACTTGTCGCGTGTTGCACGCAATACACGTACCATGGCAAACGAACTCAAGCGGGGAAAAATACACTGTTAAAATTTGCAAATTTATTTTCTTGTTCATTGTGGTACCTCACATAAGTCCCTAAAATGTTAAACGGGTAATAAACACGCTCGATGAGTGTGGTGGGTGTCGAGGGTATGATTGGATGGTTTGACAATTATGATTGGATTTTACTGCAGAGACATTTGCGTAAATTTCATAAGTCGAATTGTTGGAATAGATTCTAACTTGAAATGAAACAAATAGCAAAAAAGTAACAAATATTCAACCAAGTAAAGAAACGACCACAGAGTGGTTTCACATTTTTATTCTCTCAATGTCAGGCCCAACCTGAAAGAAAATATCTTTTTGGTTATGAGTTGCATCCTCGCACTGAACAGGCTGCTGTAAAAAGATAAACTGTTTGAACAAAAAGACGTAGCAACCACTGCCTCGACAGCACGCTAATCCGCCTATTGTTGTGCAGTCAGTGTGAGCCTTGTCTCCTCTCCTTCATACATATTACTCTGGCTCTGCTGGGGAGGCTCATTTCACGGTGTGTCCTGCACATTAAAAGTCTATTCAGAGCAACACACGGCAGGGAATGACGGAATGACTTTGAGATGGCCCCTAAAGCAATTACAGGCTGCAGTGATAATGGACTCGGAATACTTTTTGGTATATATTATTGGGTAATATGAAATATGTGCAAAGTGCAAACAGAATGCTAATTACATAAAACATTTCATGACTATTGGTGTACACACTGGGGTATCATTTACCAGTGAAAAAGGGGGAAATAGGTCTACAGTGAAACACACAAAGGCTCTAAAATTTTGTTGATATATTGTTGCACTGCTTCTCCCCACAACCCTCCTTATCCATATTCTTAGCATTACATCAGTATTGCATTGTATCAGCAATTTTTTTCGAATGATGTTAACAAAAAGCTACCATGGATGTTAACATAAAAACCTAGCTTCATGGTCTTGAAACCACAATTGAATTTTTTTGCATCTCACCACTAGGAGCTGGAAGACACCGCTGCCATTCAGAGTTGACAAGTGATAATTAAACTTGTTAGTAGTTGGACAGGACTATACCCTGAGTGATATTCAAATTAAGCTCAGCATAGCTCACCTCAGCTCAGCTCAATAGCTTAGGTCAGCGGAGTATGGTGTGCCAGTGTAACAATATACTGTTGAGGTACAGTGAAACAATTTGGTACTGGACAGTGGGGTGCAGTGAAACAGCAATATCACTATTCCCCAGCCACTATGCAAATATTATTCTGGAATTTGAACTTACCTTAAAATTGTTTATATGCAGAACTCTCACCCAAACTTAAGTTTTTCAGTTCTCTTATCCAAATCATAGGGAATGGACTGTCTCATTGTGACCCTTTTGTTTCAAGGTACCCAGGGGTGGGGCCAGGATTTGCCCTGACAAGGAGGGGCAGCATCCTTAAACTTCAATAAGAGCAAGAAGTTGCCAAAAGGAGGCGAAAAGGAAAATTTCTGGCATGAAAAGCATGCTGAAGTATTTTGGGTTCCTATATTGAAGAAAGTTTGAAAATTTGCAGCTTTATTGAAGGAAATTTGAAAAATTAATAGGCTTGTAATGAGGAAAATTGGAAAATTTTGGTTTTTTACTAGAGGATTTGCTATAATTTATAGCAAAATGAAGAAAATTGTCGGGCAACTGGCTGTCGTAGTGGACTATTTTATCATACCTGATGACGAAATGAAATTGGAAAATTACTGGCAGGGTTGGGGGTTCCCCCTTGCCCCCCCACCTGGTGCCACCACTGAATTTACCCTGCTAGGGTACGACACACTCAGCATGGATCAAAACTGTTTGGTATCCTTCAGCTCCACCCATGGTTGAAATTTCCTCAGACACTACATTATTGTAACTATGTTGTTAATCATAAAACATAGTAGTAGATACAAGAACCAAGTTTTGGTTCAATATAAATTTGTTCTTCAAAAGTGATGGTGAAAGTCAAATTTTTCTTTTATGTTACACTTTCCCTCTGTTTGCCTTCATATAAGTTTCAGGTTCTCTATATTGGACCTAAAGCTACCATCCAACCTTTGAAACATCAGCTAGTTTTTGAAAATCTTCCAAAGCAATTTGGTCACATGATAACCTAGAGTAATTTCATGAATGTGGGATAAATAAACCCCATTTGGCTCACAAAGGACCCTTTATGTACTCAGTTGTTTGGGGATGAATAAGAGCAAACTGTCATCCATATCTGACTGCAGTGCTGTGAGGGTAAAGACAAGAGTGTATTTCTTGCTTACAATACACCACCCCTGAGACTTCCACTTAACAAATTATGAATGAGAGTGTGTCGCCAGTCTTAAGCCACTTTTCCAAAGCCCGGGGGGGGGGAGGGGAGGGAGGGGTTAGCACCTGGCTGGCAGCTATACCTATATGAATCAGATCACCAAAAATTGAGCCACCAGAAAATTTTCAGTTGTATCCACAGGGATAATATAATAATAACAACAACAACAAGCGTGGATAGGACATTAGGGCGACAGTTACATTGATCTTACACGCTTTACACTAACGATAAGTCTCAAAGCGCTTCACAAATATTACCCCTGATCAACGGTAAATCATCCCAGAGACAATCCCCTCCAGTGCGGAGCAGCTCTAACGGCACTTCCCAATAACAATTCGCCTCACGGGTACCCATTTAACCCCTGGGTGGAGAGAAGCAATTCAGATAAAGCATCTTGCCCAAGGACACGACACAATGAGCCAGGCGGGATTTGAACCGGCAATCCTTAGATCACAAGTCCAATACCTTAACCATTAGGCCACCATGCTCCCATATGAGCAGGAGAACCCTGGATCCCATAGGAATGCAAGACTTGCACTCAAATTTCTCAGGATTTCAATTGGTGCAAATGTTGATTAGCGCATTGTTGTCATTGTCTGTTCCTGCAGGGCTACATGTGGGAACTCATAGTGAGTCCATTGCATATGGGTTTCCATGTGAAGGCATGCAGGGTTGGGTTGGGAGTGGGGAAGGGGCATGCCAGCCCCTGAATTGGACATAGCATTTGCTGATTTAACCAGTTGTATTGAAATTCAGTACACTTGATGAGCAAGTATGACTTGCATACATATGGAGGATATAGCTATGAAAAGACAAGTATAGGTATGGAGTATAACATTGAGGAGGATGTGCACCCACCCCCTTTTGGACATGCTTCCAATTACTTTAACTTTTTCACACAAAACCCTTGTTAAAGATACTACCATTTCACTATAATACATGTAAGCCACCCTTCAGAAACAAAAATTGCTATCTACCCCCTCTTACAACTCTCCCCTGCCTGGCAAGAGACCTAAAAAGCATTTGCATGGTAACATGTACAGGAGCTGGTTAAGTTTAACTCGTGTAATATGCCCTTATCTTCTGAAAGCATTGCTGAACAGCATAAGAAGTGCATTTGTAAGAATTAACATTGTTTCAAACAGAATGCTCTGCTCACCTTTTTTCTGTCCACTTTAACAGGTTTCAAATTTTTCCTGTAAAAAAGAAAAAAAAAAAAAACAATGTGTAGTGTGTGATTCCATTTATTTGGGTACCAAGCTGTGACATTACATTTTTGGTCCTGAATTCATGATTCATGCTTTTTTTTTTTTCTTTCTTAGTGACACAATGTTTTGATTTGTCTTACACTAATTCCTTTGAAACTGATGTGGAGTAAGTTCCAAGTTTCAAATTTTAAAACAGTCAGCAGAATTTCACAACTCAAAGTGAACCTACAGTCTAAAATTTAAAAAAAAAAGTGTGTTAGAAAGCTTGAAAATTGAATTCAAGTGGTTCAACTCCCATCTTTGCAAGACATTCCTGAGCTGAGATATAAAATATTGAAGCTTATTCTCTCAATTTAAAATGGTAGATTGCACAATAATTTGTGATATCATTCGTGTACTACTCATATTTACAGTTTTTGTTTTCCTTTATTTTTTCAAGAGCAGTACACTTATTGTGCCAAATCGTGATCACTTTCTTACTTTTATAGGGCGACTTAACCATTAAGGGCCCTTTCTGCACAACATGCTATGCTAGAAAACAGGAAGCTTTTCAAGGTCATACAGTATAAACATTTTTATTTTGAAAGGAAACAAAAGCAAGTAATGTGAGTTGTTCAAGAAGGACATCACAAACGATTGTGCAATAGACTATTTTAAATTAACTGCATAAATTTAAAAATTTATATCTCAGCAATGGAACAAGCTATGACAGTTGGAGTTAGATGATTAAGATCTATTTTCCAATTTCTAAGGTATATATGCTTGTGATTCTAGACTCTAGGTACACTTGAAGTGCTTGTTAAAGCCATATTAAAAAGTGTAATTTCATAAGGTATTTCAAAATAGGAATGTTGGCAAATAACATTGTTTCAACTGCTAAGTATTACATCATAAACTTTTCAGGAGACACAAAACTAGTCTGTCAAAATTGAAAATGGCATTGTTTTTTTATTTTTTAGCTTAAATTCTGTGTACACTATTTAATGCTTGAAGCAGTGTCTCAACAATTCACAAACTACTCAAGAAGATTACAGCACTAAAGAACAATATTATTGAAAAAGGGTAGAATGTTTTATTTGTAAAAGGGGACACCACAGTTAACACATGAAACCTCTTTGGTTGAACTTCTCCAATTGACAAATGTCAAATGTCAAACTTTTGTTACATATGTGTTTTGTTTTCACACAGTTCATACTGTATGTCATCAACAATTGTATATATTGAAAATTATGCATACTAAGCCAAAAATCATTTGGGAAAATCTAACTTTTTATATGGTAACTTTAACCCTTTCACAGCCAGCCTCAATTTTCCTATTGTGCCCTTTTCAGCCAGCCAGCTGAACACTAGTGTTCTTGACAATATTTGCAATTTAACACAACTTTTTACCTTACTGGAATTCGAAGTTGGTCTGAGTATGAAAATTGTAGAATGTACATTCCTCTACCAGTTACCATTGTTTAAAATGCAATTCAGTCAAACAAATTCAAAATGGCTGCTGATTGCCGAAATTTGCGGAACCGGTCCCTGTACTGATGCATGATCTTCATCTACTCCGAGATCGCAAATTTTGCAATGGAAAAGTATCCAGACAATTGACAGAGCCCCAATTACAATCCAGAATGTTCAAGGACATGCCATACAAATCAATTTCACCGCCTTTTTTCTTCGGGGCCACCTTCAGAACTTCCTACGCTGACTAAAATATACGCACTGCTTATTCTGACTAATCCAAGGAGGCTGTCATCATTTTGTTTTCTCTGTATATCGTTACTAGTTCAAGTTACGAAAAAAATCCAATAGGGGCATCCACACAAATTATGTGTAGAACCAATTTAGAAGGTCACGCCGACTTCTGGGGTGTTTTTTTAGCTCGTTTGGTCCTTTTTAAGCATAGTAGGTTGGATACATAATACTACGTAAATGAGCGTGAATGAGCATGAATGGTACATTAACTTGATACGTACTATTACGTATCTGGCTGCGAGAGGGTTAAATATGTCACAATTTGTGGCCTAAAAACTACTAATACTACTTTTAGCTCATTTTCATCAAAATTGGGAAGATTTATTCCCATGATACAACTTTTGTAGAAATTATTTAACTTAAATTGTGATGACAAAATAAAACAAAAGTATGATCATGGGGATAAAACTTACACTCGAAAAACAAGAGTGAAATTCACTCCAAAAAGAGTGAATTAGGACCACTCTTATGAAAGTGAATTTCACCCCGTGTGGAGTGAAAATTCACTCCAAATAGAGCGACACTTTATATACATGGAATGAAATATTGCTCTATTTGGAGTGAATTTTTATTCCACTACGAGTGAAATTCGCTCTTTTTTAGGAGTGGTCCCTTAATTCACTCTTTTTGGAGTGAATTTCACTCTTTTGTTTTTAGAGTGTAATACATGCAAGCAGCCTTTGAAAGCATGGTTATCATTGATACCCTAATTTACGGAATTACCCAATTATGACTTGCTGTATATGATAATTGAATGTTTTATTGAGTGTACAGTAGTTCCTTTGCAGAGAGTATGGATGCTATATGATGTCACTGTGAATCAGGCTGGAAGTCTTTCTCTATACCTATAGTAATAATTTGAAAATCTTCTTAAAAAGAAAAGTTTTCAGAAAAGAGTTGAGTTGTGTTACATTGCTTTTGAAAACATGCAAATGTATGAAAATTTATCCATTCACTCCCACTTTAAATAAGCAGTCACCCCAAACTTATTTTGAAGCAACAGCTAAACTTCACAAATTTCATCTTATTTCTTTTCCAAGTATCTTTCCAGATATTTTAGGACTTAAGTATTGCATATTCCAGGTAAACCAAGGAGTTAGTCCTCATAATTCACAATTTAGTGAGAAAATATTGTCACACGGTTGTTAGGAGTCTTTCATGAAATAGGGTAGAGCTACTACACTAATCTGAATTGGGGTGACTGCATTTTCCCTTTAAAGGGAAATGTTGCATTTACAATTCACCAAAATGGCCTACAATGAAAGTGTCTATAACAACAAAACCATTCATACTCACCAGTAAAATCAAGTCATAGTTTTTATTATACATTGTATTAATTCAGGACTTACAGATGTTACATCATTTGAAATTTTGAAAGTTTGGGTCAACAAATTGTGTATCAGCTGTAAATAAGTAAATTTCCCTCCTTGAGAACATTATTCTTCTAAATTAGTAAAGCTAATGCACAGCATATATTTTGAATTATATATTATTCTTTATGTTGAATTCATCTATGTAAAAATTTTCTGTACCATAAATCTATGTCATGCTTTCGTTTTAAGTAATATATTAGTAACTTCATACTTCAATGGCACTCCACATCTCAAGTTGAATTATTTTAGCCTATGTCCTGGTACACTAAATTGT
>WURT03385386.1:0-23406 GCA_009936505.3 Holothuria glaberrima | reverse complement strand
TATATATAAGTGTAATAGTCTGTGATAATGTTGAAGTCGATCATACACGGTATCTTTGGCTTCACAAATAAGTAAAATACCTACGGACTGAATCTCTCGTACTAACATTTTCAAAACTCTTGTAGATTTGTGATTGTAGTTACTACCAAGAATGCGGTAGTAAGTTAGCACCCTCTCTATTGTTCACTGACACGATTACCCCAGTCAAAGAACATCAATCACTAGAAGCTGAAGCCTTTGAATGAAATCACTTGTCTATAGTTTTTCGCACTACGTCAGTTAAGCAAGTAGAAACAATAAAAGCAATCACACCACTATAAACGGAAGTAAACATTATCCGCCAATGATAATTACAGGTTGCCAGATAACACTTGTCTCCCCTGATAACATCCTCCGTTGCAGAATGGACGGTTTTTATTGGAGAAACAGCTTCATAATTTAATCGCACCTTCTTAACTCCATAAAGATCCTCAATGATTTATAGGGACGATCCACGCATGTAGTTTTGTAAGCCAATTATTATGTATTATTTCTGCTAAATCTACGGAAAACGCTCAAACCGCGACTTTTGAAATAATGCCCACCTACTATAAGTGGATACTCTTCTGAAAACCTTTAACACATAATGAGTGCTGTGCCATAAAGTAACTTGGACCTACTCTGACAGTCTGTAACAAAGAATGAGGCAATTTCTTTTTCATCACTTCTCGTTTTAGTCTTGGACAGAATTTTGTTCCGAATAAATGCAAGATGAGAGTGGTATGATAGTACTTTCATGTCCGGAATGGACATAACATGAAAGAGTCTTGGCCATATCAAATTGATTTGACTTTTTGTACATCCTATGAAAGAATTTATATCTTCTGCATAGTACTCAGGGTAGCTAGTTGAATTACCTGCAACTGTTGGGATTTCCCACTCTATGTTCATGTACGGTTATTTGGCAGTCTCTGCTAAAGGCGACATTACGAAATGAGATACACTTCATCTACCTAATCCTAATACCCAATTTCAAGGTTTTCTATGCTAAGTGTGGCATCGCCCCCAAAGGTATTACAAAAATAAGCATTTGTGACACAAAAAATAACATCTGTAAAGTGTAAAGTGTTATACGTAATTTATTCCACATGTCACGTACATTACTATTCATTATATTTGCCCTGAATATCCTACGTCTTCTTCTTTCTTAATTCTTAGCTTTCGCCTTTCTTTCTCTCTTTTTCCTTCTTTCTTTCCCTTGCCTTCTCTTTTGTAAAATTCTTTGGGGATCAGTTTCCTCTCCCTTATTGTGTTTATAGTTTGGTTTGTATTTTTCAGTGGTCACTAGCTTTGCTGACATGTCTCTGTTTTTCTAGTGT
Source organism: Holothuria glaberrima (assembly GCA_009936505.3). Lineage (NCBI taxonomy): Eukaryota > Metazoa > Echinodermata > Holothuroidea > Aspidochirotida > Holothuriidae > Holothuria > Holothuria glaberrima. The sequence goes on along the minus strand of WURT03385386.1, from coordinate 22,048 downwards.
CCTTCATCATATGTCATTAATACTTGTTTACGTAAGATGTTTTTAATGTATCTCGTTCATATGAGAAATAAATTTGAAGTGAATTGAATTTGAATTGAATTAACATGGGCCTTAATATTGTAAGTACTAAGTACCAATGTGTGGCTCTAAAGAGGCCACGGAGCGCTTTTCCTCTTGAAAATGTTTTCCCCCTTATAGAAATTTTGAAGTTATAATTGCCTTAATAAACTACATCTTAACACAGTTTACCCTCAGAAATCTATATCGCCCGGAAACTATCCTCACAGTACCCGACCTGCCTAGGGGACCTACGTATAATTTTTCAGTACCGTTGAAGGCTATCCCCATAAAATATCTGCCCTTAAAAGACTTTAGTTGATCGTTTGTAATGTTGCTCCCCCATATGGATGGTTCAAACACTTACCGGAACCGGTTTTGTGGAAGAGCCAAAGATGGAACCTAACACACTTGTCTGTTTTCTGGAGAGTAAATACAAAGAGAGCAATACACCTTTAGTATAACAAGGCTGTATGTAATCTTTAAAATGTTTAATACCCATACATACATATATAATATATTTACAAAATATATCAGGGCCTTTTTTAAGAATTTTTTAGAGGGGGCCATGTTACGAAAGGGACCATTTTTCGCGGTGTGCGCAAAACCATCCGTGAAGCATGAGGTCAGCAGGTGGAGTCCTGGGGCAAAGCCCCTGTGGGGTCCAGGGGGCGAAGCCCCCGGAAGCTCTGAGGTTAAAGCATATTTCTGAGTGAAAAATAGTCTCAGGGTAGGTATATTTTGGTCCATCATAGTGCAGCCATCAAATGCAAAAATTCCCAATAATTTTAGTGTATAAGGCTATTCCTCTACTCAGGCCACCATAATATTAAGTAGTTGGAGTCCAGGGCCTGCTTTAGGGTGGGGCGTCCAGGGGGAGAAGCCCCCGGGAGCTCAGACGTTTTAGCATACTTCTGGGTGAAAAATTTAAGTCTGAGTAAAGATATATTTTGGGTTAAAATGCATCCTTCTTAACAAATATTCCAAATAATTTTAAAATATTAGGATATTCCTACTGTCAGTCTACTATATGTTAGCTGAGTGGAGCGGGCATCTGACGGCCGGGGCAAAGGCTCTGACTGGGGGCACATTTCCCCAATGCCCTCCTTGGTGCCGCCACTGAGAGTAAGCAGAAGATCATGATTTAACGGCATGTATTTTACGAAGGAATTTTTCAGAAAAATGACTGTCTAGATTGCCAGAAGTTGCACTTTATATGGCTTACAAGTAATTTATCATCTTATTTTCTTCATCCCTATCTTCCTGAGTGAACTACAGTACTGTCTTCTAGCCTGTCGATATTAAACTGGGGAATTTTCAACATTTGAAAACAAAATTTCCCAAAAAAGGGACCATACTGGGGGGCCAAATGAGCTGACTGGGGGGCTGTGCATGGGACTGATGGCCCCCAGTATGTTAAAAAAGGCCCTGATATATATATATATATATATGTATATATATACATCGACTTATGCACTTTATAGGTGCTACGTAGTATTTTCACCTTAAGGTATGTAAACAAATCCACGTCGCGGGTTCAAACCCTTCATCAGGTAGTAAAAATGCGACTGGTTGTTGACACGGCCAAACGCACACATTAGAAAACATACAATAAAACTGGGCACGAACAAACCGGCTAGATTTTCTGTGCCCTGACGTGGTTAGCAAAGGTAACAACAAGGCAATCTTTAGCATGAGATTCCTCACAGTTACCCTTCTTGAGATATAGTGTTTAGAAAGTTTTGTCAATTTGACCTCTGTGACCCCAAATGACTTTGGATATCCATGAAAAACAATTGAGATCATCTACTCAATACTGGCAATCCAGCTCTCAAGTATGAGATTCCTCACAGTTACCCTCCTGGAGATATCGTGTTTACAACGTTTTCACGTTTTGACCTCTTCAGACCTCAAGTAACCTTTGACCTATACGAAAAACAATAGGTGTCATCTACTCAATACGGGGCAATCCACATGCTAGGTATGAGATCCCTCACAGTTACCCTTATTGAGATATAGTTATTACAAGGTTCTAATCTTTTTACCCCTGGTGACCACAAGTAACCTTTGACCTTCAGCAAAATAAATAGGGATCATTTACTCACTATGGGCAATCCCCATGGTAGTTATGAGATCCTTCACATTAATCATCCTGGAGATATCGTGTTAACAAGCAATTTCCGAGTTATTTACCATTTGACCTCTGGTGACCCCAAAGAACCTTTGACCTTCACCAAAAAAAAACAGGGATCATTTACTCAATATGGGCAATCGACATGACAAGTACGAGATCCCTCAGAGTTACCCTTCTTGAGATATCGTGTTTACAAGCAGGAGTCACACAAACATATGCACACACATACACACACGGCATCACCATCGCATAGATTCCTTGCCTGCCTTCGGCAATAAATCAAAAACCATTTACGAATTATTTCTTCGCTGTCTTCGTGGTCGAATGGCAGCTTGCCTCATGGGAGTTATACCCTGCAGTTGAGGAGAGGAACCTTGTTGCCAAGTAGGATAACTTGAAACCGGTGTCAATAGCGGATTGCCTTGTTGCTGTGGTACGAAATTTGGTGGTGGCTGCTGCATAGGTATGTAACTTTGCTGTGGTGAGCGAATTTGATGCAGCGGTGGGTAAGCCTGTTGCGGCGGAATGTAACCTTGTTGCGGTGGGGTGTAACCTCCTTGCGGTGGTGTGTAACCCTGTTGTGGAGGCGGATAACTTTGATGTGATGAAGCGAAACTTTGTTGCGGAGGCGGATAACTTTGAAACGTAGTGTTAACCTGTTGTGGTGGTGGATAACTATTCTGAGGGGTAGTACAACCCTGTAGCGACGGCTGGAATCCCACTGGCGGTGGTTGAGACAATGGTGGTGCCGATTGGTGTTGTGGTGGATAACTCTGCTGTGGTGGGGGGTAAGCTGAATGTTGTGACGGAATATTCTGTGCTTGAGAAGGTAATTGAGTGTGTTGCCTTGGCGGTGAAGGTCGTGGTGGAGGTCGCGGTGGAAGTGGTGGTGGATCATCTTTTTGTGCTGTAGAATGACTCTGCTGTATTGGGGGGTAAGCTGGTTGTTTTGACTGGACATTCTCTAATTGCGATGGTTGTTGACCGTGCTGTGGTGGTTGCTGGGATTGCGGTGGCAGAGGTGGTGGAGAGTCTTGCAGTGGTGAGTGATATCTCTGCCCAAGTGGGGGGTAAGGTGACTGTTCTGGTTGTTTAGCCTGTGCTTGAGGGAACTGTTGACTCTGTTGTGGCGGCAACTGGGATTTTGGTGGTAGTGGTGGTGGATGATCTTCCTGTGATGTATGGTGACTCTCCTGTGTTAAAGCGTGAGCTGAGTTTTGTGGCGGGACATTCTGTGCTAGCGGTGGTTGCTGAATCTGTTGTGGCGGAAACTGGGATTTTGGTGGTAGTGGTGGTGGGTGATCTTGCTGTGTTGTAGGATAACTCTCCTGTGTTAAAGTGTGAACTGGGTTTTTTACCGGGACATACTGTGCTTGAGATGATTGCTGATCCTGTGTAAAATAAATAATATACGTGAAAGTTTGACAAAAATAAATGTTTTCTTCTACAGTTTATTTTAAGCTATTATTATATTTTTTATCAGTTCATTTTGATCTCACAAATTAACATGTAACAAACAGTTATTTTTACTGAAACGAGCCAGCCCACTTACCCCATTCGTTTTTAAAGGAATTTTAAAGATTATTGACTGAAGCTCCATTTTTTTGAATGCTATAATACTTTTTAATTTATCTTTTTTTTTTAATAAAAGAAGTTCATATCTCTTTTATCTGCTCAACCAACATTCCTATAAAGAATGTACCTGGCCAATGGAATAATGAAGTTCAATGTTTTTAAACTTCGATATCAAACAAAATAGATTCAGCATATAATTGCAAAACAGATCTATCTTTACTCCTATAAGTTTTCTTAAATCATTCCAAAAGTTAAAGTAAATAAGTAAGTGCTGAATGTTTTACCATTTGCTTTACAGAATGAACACAAATCATTATCCCTTATGTTTTTTTCTCTACATAATCATTGTAACTGAGACTACAAATAGCTGATGAGTGATTTTGTATTGTAGCTACTACAATTTTGTATCTTTTATTGTAAAAAAAGGACCTCGAATGTATATCTTCCCACGACGTCTGACAATATTAAGATTGTCACTGTCCCATGTAGGTGTGTTACTGTCATAAGGGCAATTGTTTTAAAGGAATAAAAAACGGCTTTGCATTCTGGTTTACAAGTTTACAAGAAAAGAATATGTTACAGGACATTTGGTTATAAGTAACACTGACATTACGTCCTAGCAGGGAGGTTTAGGAGAGATAACTTGTTAGCGTATGTCAACAGCACCCAACCAACACATGATATTTTGCAAAATCTCAAGTCTCGAGACCCTTCAACTCTATCATTATATCTTGTCTTCTCCTTAACCCTAACATTGTGACAGGATATCATGCATGATTTGCATGTCTCGAGACACGAATGTGACACATAACAAAGCAAACTATGGATTTGGTGGTCAATAGATCAATTTTTGCCAAAGTACGTAAAAAAGTTTACAGCACATGTTATCTTCGACAAAGGGAATCACAAAAAGGAACGGACCGCCATAAAGTTAGTGTGGTTCAGGCGACGAAGGACCTATCGTATAACTGTTTAAGGTATTTCACTGGTTGCCAGTAAAACAAAGTTTATTCCAATCATTTTGTACCACAACTATGTCAATGGATGAAAAGCATCTTTGAAACACTTCCATCCAAAAACATATTATGTTACTTTAAGGCAAGGGTCTCAACTGCCTTAAGTTCAAGTTCTAAGAAAGTTTGTCACGGGGTAATATCCTGAGAACAGAAAGAAAGAGTATTCTCCAACAAAAACTCATACTATAATAAACCTCCATATCCAACGCAATTTAAGTTATTAAAAGAGCTACGGACAATAATCATTTTCAGGCAACCCCTGTTTGTACTTGAAAATTAATTGGATTCTTTTGACTCTATCTCTCGATCTGAGATAAAGGTGTATAAAACCTAATTAGGGCTTGTGAAGAAGGCATCATCGGGTCTAGGGGAAACTGTCACCACTTAAGGTAACTTTGCAAGAAATAGTGATGTCACATCAACTACTTGGCGGAGAAAAGTTAACCTCCTTTTTGGTCACACTTTAATAAAAACTTTCAAATCTCATCCAAAAGTTTGCTGCACTTCAGAGAAATCATTTCATCCTAAAAGATGAAAAAATTTTACCCGGGTGTGTAAAACTCTGTCCATTATTCCAACTAAATCCAAAGTCATTTCCAATCCTTCCTACTTTGTGTAACAGATAAACTATGGTAATATGGCTAATACTTGAATGAAGTATGAAAAGTGACAGTGAATCTCAAAATACTTTATAAAATTCAGGGGCACAATTGAATTTTTCTTGCATTTTCTTCAGAGAGGCTACTCTTGTTCAAATTTAAATATTCCTGAGATAACTTGTTAGGCGTTCAAAAGGAATGACGCGGAGTGTTGCAATGGGTCAATATTTCTATATGGTTTACATTTTGGTGTGTGATGAGGACATTTTCAAAGAAGTCGATAGCTTAGTTTTATATGAAATCCGGGGCAATATTAGCACTTATTTGTTTTTGAAATGAATGTTGTGCAAACATTGGATGACATGAGAAGGGTATTGTGATTGAATTGTTTGACACGGATAAGGGATATATAAAAGTTTAAATTGTAACAATTTTCACATTTGTGATATAATGTTTTTTGTAATTAATTAAAAGGCACAATGGCCACATATTACAAGGTGGAGACCACAAAGTATTGAGGCCATACCTTCGAAGCTTCTGTCACACTCTCGACAAGGCCGAAATTAGTTATAACCATATACCGCAAGATTTCCAGCGCAATTGATCTAAGCTTACCTTCTTATCTCTAATTTCAGAGGGTGCAATGCCTAGGCCACAGAAACTGCCCGAAACTGGCCTTGTCTAGAAGCTTGTCCGCGACCCCCACCACTGAATAATAAAGCACAGTAGCTTCACCTTCCTCTTCCTCATCAGGACCTAGGACCCTACTGAAACGCAAAGGGCCTTCCTTTGGGGAGTCGCGTACCATCATTGGTAAGCCCACGTGAACATATGGTGTGGTGTTATTTCCTAAAACATCCCTGTGATCATTTTGTGATGTATAAATTTTTGGTAGATTTAGTGTGGAAAATTTCTTCCATGTGTCCTAGTTGAAACCACTTGTGATCCAGAGAAGATGTTAAAGTCCATGCAGACTGAGGGCTACATGGTGCAAAGAACAGCTGAGTTGCTTGGCATTGACACTAATTATTTTAGAGATCGTTGGATGCCAACTTTAAGGATGAGTGATGCATTTTCGGGGGTGACACATAGTAAATTTGTAACTGCAGTGACAAAATTGTCTTGAAGAGTGCGATTTCCAACAAACCAGGGGTTTGGAATGATTTGTACTGATATTCTCTCTTCAGTGTAAATGACATTCTCTATGGTAATCTCACTCCCTTGAAAAATTCTGTATACGCGCCTAGACTACGGAGCTATACTTCACGGAAAGGTGGTCCATGTCCGGTCCTCAGTCGAATAAGTCTCTGCTTGTATTTTGCATTTGGGGTGCGAAATGAAAATGCTGGGTCAGGTACCTCGTAAAGGGTTTATTATACCAGCGTATCGAGCCACAATGAGTTGGCGCGTAGTGTTCCTAGCAAAGTCTAGCCCAAAAATGGCTACCAGATTGCTGAAAATGACACTTTCCAATTCTTTTAAGTGCATCTAAACACTCTTCATTTTGAGATATCATGCTGTAGAAATTCACACTTCCAAAAGAAAGGTTAACTTCACGTTTCGTTACAAGCATAATTCGAGGTGGGGGACATTCTCTATAAAAGACTATACTTGTACAATCGAGTCCACAGTACTTGGAGAGGGATCTAAGGGATCATTGAAAAGGTTCAGCTTAGATGCAAAAATTTGCGATATTTTTATTACATTTCATCTATTCATGTGCCTACATAAACTAAAAGTTACCCTCATTTTTTAGTGCAAGTAAACAAATATGTTTTCTGAAAATAAAAACATATTATGAAAAGGCCTAATGAGAGTAGTGTTGATTTATTGCTTTTACAAATATGATCTGCAGAATTGCGAAGGGCGTCAAAATTTAAAAATACCTGTTGAAAAAGTTGTATTGATGGTGGACAAATTATAAGGACCCGCCTCGATATTTTTCATTGCTTCTTGCCACATACAAGAAGAACAATTAGCAGACTAGAGACCAACACTGTTGGTGAACTTGGTAAATGTAAATTTCATTTGGATGCGATAAGATGCTAAAGAATCAAGAAACCAAGCAACAAAAATTACAGCAAACACGTACGTCGTCGAAGGAATTTCTCTAAAAAAATGAAGCCCTACACTTTTCCATCACTGTTTGCATAACACAGATAAAAATCATTAAACTAAGCCTACCTTCTTTGTTACATGGAAAGTGGAGAGACAATATTGCGCTCGAAGCGGGCGAAAATGTTTTAAGTACTCAAATGTAGAGGAAAAATGTAAATACGTTGAAAAACATATTGGCGTCTTGCAGGCTATATGAATTACCAGTAGTTGAAAGCGTAAAGCGCTCTTTCAAGAGTGGGGTGCCGGCGATCACCCCGCTCTCCCCCTTTTTCTACGCCTATGAAATAGTCATTTAGACTTTTAAAACAATTATATTAAGGTTTTGGTTCACACTTTCGCACTGGAAATCGTAACAGAACCTTACAGTCAACAAATAAACTTATGAATATAGTCAGGGCACTCACCAACATATTGCAGTAACGTGATACAAAGTTGTATTCCAACGGCTATTGTGAAAATAGCTTATGACTCTATATAGAAGCGTACCCATTGACAAGTGAGGACTAAAAGTATGAAACAATGCTTATATAATAGAAGAATATCTGCATTTACTGTGCATAATTTTGAAAAGCGGACGTGGCGGTTCACTGAACTTTTTCGTTGAATTTTTCGCTACCTTGCCAAAGTAACTTCTCTGTCAGAATTATGGACACGATATTCACACACACGCACAACAAAAGTCCCATCATTGCTAACATAAAACGTATCATTTCCTGTTGAAGTTGAAATCCTGTCATAATCCCGTTACGAGGTTATTACGTTATATTAACATGGGTGGATTAAATACTCAAAGTTTAAGTTGGGGGAGGGGGTAAACTTAGTGTGACTATTTCTATCATATACATCGTCTGAAGTGGCATGCAACGTGAGTGTATTCTCTGCCAGGGTGGAGGTTAACCAATCGTGTGCTCTTCGGCATACCAGCATGAAAAATAAAAAAAAAACAAAAAAGTCACGCTTAGCATCCCCTGTACCTCAACATACCCGGAGGAAAACCCCCTGCCACTTTACCACGTGATTCAACAGTTTAATAATTTCTTGGAAAATGGTCAATTTGAAGCCTAGGCAAGACTTAGCTTTAAAGCAAAGTAGTTACTTAAATTTGGAACAAGGTGAGCATACCTTCTTAATTCAGTGTGACAAGTAAAACCCTTACTGGGATGTTCTGCAAAGGGGGTAGGGGGAGGAAGTGTCACTAATCGGTGAAAAGCGACAGAGTTAGTTAGTTACTTAGTTAGTTAGATAGTTAGTTAGTTACATGAGGTTTTACGGCTCAGTTTAAATATAGCAGGAGTGAACAAGGATTTTCCGCCCGACGCATTGGACAAAGTTGCTTGTCGAGTGTTCAAATTCTTGTAACTACAATAATGCTGAATATGATACGTGCATGGTCACTACAAGTTTTCTTTAATCTAGATCTAATATGCGTATAACGCCTTCTATGCGCTTTCGAATTTCCGTAAAATTAGAGGAATCTTTAAGGATTGGCGTTTCTTAAACCCCCAAAGCATACAATCACCTAACATGGACCGTCTTTTTGTTTTATTCATTCATTTGTAAAACACATCTTTTGTCTTGTTTCTGTCTCTTATCCTCCGAGGCTTTTAACCCTTTTATCACTGTCACGTGACTTTAAAAAACCCAGAGACTTACAATTCACCACTCGTGTCTATTAGCTGCAATAGGTGTCCACAACTTCTTATGCAAAATTACAATCAAACAAAACTAATTACAAAATCACAGGAAACAATTACTTCTACTAGCTTACTCCGTCTTCGGTGTGCCCTGTCATGCCACCTTGGTCTCCAGACACGCAGCGCCCGTGTGTTCCTGTTGTCAGAAAAGGGGGGGGGGGTCCTCCGGCATCAGGTTTCCAGCATCAGTCTTCCGGCGTCAGCGGGGACGGCCCTCACTTCAGCAATGACAGGTTTTCGTTTGATAAAACACGTACAGAAAACACGTACAGAGAACCTCAATACGTACGTGCAAACCCCGGGTCGGCACATCTACAGTATAATGAACTTTAACACGCACGTGCAATCCCTGGTTTGGCACATTTACAGTAAAGAGAACTTTAACACGCACGTGCAAACCCTCGGCTGGTACATCCTACGGTACAGAGAACCTCAATACGTACGTGCAAACCCCGGGTCGGCACATCTACAGTATAATGAACTTTAACACGCACGTGCAATCCCTGGTTTGGCACATTTACAGTAAAGAGAACTTTAACACGCACGTGCAAACCCTTGGCTGGCGCATCTACAGTAAAGAGAACCTCAATACGTACGTGCAAACCCCGGGTCGGCACGTACATCTACAGTGAAGAGAACTTCAACACGCACGTGCAAGCCCTGGTTTGGCACGTCTACAGAAAAAAGGGCTACAATACGTACGTGCAAACCCTGGGTTTGCACATCTACAGTATAGGGAACATTAACACGTACGTGCAAACCCTTCGCTGGCGCTTCTACAGTAGAGAGAACCTCAACACGTACGTACAAACACCTGGTTGGCACATGTACAGTAAAGAGGGCTTCAAGACGTATAAGCAAGCCCTGGGTTGGCACATCTACAGTAAAAAGAACTTCAACACGTGCGTGCAAACCCTTCGCTGGCACATCTACAGAAAAGAGAACTTCAACACGTACGTGTAAACTCTGGGTTTTAACTTCTACAGTAAAGAGAACTTCAACAGTTCAACATTCACGTGGAAACCCTGGGTTGGCACATCTACAGTCAAGGGGGCTGCAACACGTATGTGCAAGTCCTGGGTTGGCACACCTACAGTAAAGACTTTGATGATAATGCACCGAGTGCTCTGCGCCCTCGAACTAAAATCCAAGGTCAACGGGAACTTATTACAAGGTTTCCGACTGACTCATAAGAAAAGATTTAACGGTAATTAACTTCTTTCTTCAATAAGATTTGTGTCACGCCTTATCAAAGCAGAACTGGTTTCTAACGCCTAACGGCAATTCTTTAAAGGACACCTCCAAACTGCCTTCGGAGAATTTGCCTTTTTCCTATTTTGAACAGCTATACCCATCCCCTTTATGTTTCATCTCCCAAGAAACCTGAGCAATCTCAGCAGTCCTGCTACAAATCCCCGTTATACTTCCTGCAACAACCCTTGCGTACTAACAATACGCGTTCCCTTTCTTAAAATTACCTAAGTTCTTGGTTTCTTCGGTTTTGAGTCTAGCCATTTCGTCTTTCCTTCTCTCTAAGATTCTCGTCTCGAAAGCTCTCACTTCGGTGTTTCGGGTCTCGCCAGCTCGTGTATGTCCTGTCTCTCTCAGGTTCTCGCTTCGAATTCGCTTACATCACACCAGTTTCGGCATCGCTAGGTTCCTTCCGTCAATGCATATGTGGTAACACCTCACTAACCCAATCAGCAGCCTGAATTACCAAGGCCATACCCCTGGGTCTCGAATTGGTTCTCACAGTTATATTCCGAAGTAACATCCAAATACAAATTCGGGTCCTTAAACAAAGATCTAATACAAAACCACACTTTTGCACATGTCTTCATATAAGTTTCACGTTCGGAAGGTCTTCATGTCCAGATCCATGAAATAATACATTGAATATGTGAGAGGACTTTCATGGGTCTATCATCATCCATTCTTTAAATATGACAAAGACAGCGTAGGAGAGCCAACATTGACCCTTAGTTTACAGCCTCAGATGATTACACGACTCTTTAAATGATCGAACACAGGGTAGTTAGTGTTCTTCATCAAAGACTGTAATTTACATCGTACGTAATTCAAATGTTGACCTAGGACAGTTTCTTCCCTAGTGCCCAACCCACCCCTTTATATAACACCATGAATACAGATCATATGAGATTTTCATCCGTGACACACGCTAACATTATAGACGATAGGTCCATGCACCACAGAAAATGAAAGTGTAAAAATTGGCAAAGGTATCTTGGCCAGCAACGAGAGAGCTAACGACAAGAATACAATCTAAGTTTGAGTTGTTTTCTAAATATTAAGTGATTTATTTATAACAAACAACAACAACAAACAAAATGAAATTAATTAAATTAAAATTAAATTAAATTCAGTGTAATTTCAACAAGTCTTCATTACTTATAGTCCACAAATTAAAAAAATCAAAACAAAACCAAACAAACAAAAAACAAAAAAACAAAAAAAAACAGAAAAAAACAAAAAAAAAAACAAAAAAAAGGGGGTTTATTGGAGCAAAAATTGATACATCTGATTTTTTACTGTAGGCCTTGAAATTTCAGGGTTTTAAGTAATTGAAGAATCTCCCTTTCTTTGAAAACAAAAGCAATTGAAGTTTCGTAGCGACTTGCATACTTTATCATATCCATAAGGGCTTAAAGACCAAATTGGAATATTTTTCCGAGGAGAGGTTGCAGCTTTATCCGAATGTACTTCCATTGCCTCCCGCACCCTCCCGTCTGCAATACACTGAAATAAAATTAGACCAAAGAATGGAGTGTCGTCGCTAAATTTAACTGGCTAAATTTAACTTACGTCGCCGGGGCTTCAAACTTTTTTAAGACCTTTCGTGTCAACTGCTAATTACATGAACTATGGATTCGTTTTCATTACATCATGGGAAAATGTTTTTCTGAAACTGTTATCAATTGCAACCGAAAAATGCGATGGGGAAGGGTTAGGGGTTGCACGTCCTGACAATGTAGGCTATATGCAATAGCGTCTGGTGACCTGATTCGGAAAGTTACAGTAGGGCATGGTTAACTACACGAAGCCAAGTTAAGAAAAGAAAAACGGGGTAGCAGAAAAGTCGAAAAAAGCTAGAACGAAGAAGATACAAAGTAAAAAGCAAGTGCAACTACTCGACAACTTTAGCACCGCTCACTTCCCAGTCTGCCGGGGACTAGAACTCTTGAACTAAAGATTCCCAGTCGAGCGCCCAAGGCTTACCAACTAATCTAAGACAATGTTGGATTCAGTCGGAAGATATTAATACTTAATAATCGGCTAGTGTAAAACAGTATAATATACACGTAGTTCGAGGTACTGGAGAGTTGGGGGGGGGGGCGGGCAGCTCGAGCAAACACCCCTTTACAGCGGCATCCTTAGACTATTGGTACCGCACTTTATATTGCCTGAAAGACGTCCAAATGATGTTAAGTCAATGCGTAAATGTTGTACATATTTTCTGTAAATATTTAGCGTGGTATGTAAATGTTTCTTTATAAGTTGCTCTGTTGATTGACATCAAGGGGGGGGGGGAAGAGAGCGGACTGTAGGAGAGCGTAGGAAGCCGTGATCTTCCGTAGCAGAATTTGTCCTTTTTCAGGAGACATATCGTTAGGATAGCAGGTACGATAAATGTGTAAACGCTGGGGTAGCATCAGGATTTACATGATAGGGATCCAAGCTCCCCGAAACATAAATTTAGCCTGTTTTGTGGCCTCTGGATTCTTGTTCAAGTTCTACAAAAGCACAAGTCTTCCCGCCCTAATGCCAAAGGTTCCGAGTCGGCTGTCCATAGTGTTTTAAAGGTGTGCAAACATCATGGGGCTGTTAGAATTTTGAGCATCGAGAGCGTCTTTAATAAGATAGGGGCTTACTGAATATGATCAGTTTTAATTTTGATTATTGTAGAGTCAGAGTTAAGATGAGGTTTTACAGCTCAGTTTCTTGATTATTGAAGAAAGACTGTGAAAAATTTATATCAGTTTGACCAATTTTAGCGCAATATTTTGATTGCATTAATCCGCTATGTGAAGTGAGGTCTTTGGGAAGTGATCAGGACATGGTGAAATGCACCTATTATTAAGGCTTTCAAGCCCTTCTAGCTGAAATGTCCAGGTTGAGAACTTTTACCTAGGGACAAAGAATTGACCTAATTTGTATAAGTCAATGATCTATAATACACATATATATATATATAAATATATAACTATATAACTATATATATGTATATGTATATGTAAATATATAAGTCAACCTTACCTAACACCTTGTAGAAGTTTTCGCCAGGTATGAACTTACCCCTCACAATAAAGCCAACAAGTTTGCCATTCATGGCAATTTCAGTTTACCATACAATAACCGTGAAATGTTTTTGCTAGCGGAGCTTAAAGTGTCCTTACCTTTACGCAGGCGTTTTTAATCACTCAAAGCCTTATCTACGGTGGCCAGCTTCTAAGCCCATAATTTCTTCAAAAATGCTTCAATTGACCCAATTTTGGCACCAGTGATACTTCATTTAGTCTTCTTTGACACTAAATTGACAAAAGACCCCCCATTCTATTAGGTAACATACTGCAAAAGTTGTCCCAATGTCTCCTCTTGACGGTGATAATACCGGCAATTTCTTATCCAGATATAGTCAACTATGTTTTAGTTTTACCAAGCCCCTTCACATTAGAAGACATAAGATGCTATAAAGGTTTAGAGGCGTATAACGAGTTTGTTAGTGGATGGGTTCGTGAAGTTATGGCTCGAAAGCGGAGAGAAATCTAGTAATTGTATCTGGCCGGGTGAGCATCTCATTTTCGACCTTTCATTTTTCCAAGATTGTCCTGCAAATGACTTGTGGTTATGGCCCAGAGTCATCCACAAACCTAACGTACAATGCAACGAAAACTAACGTTACCCTAAGTGGGTCAGTTGGTAACCATAGTGTTGGCTAAGCCCATGTTCGCTTTGGTTTTTCTTGGGGGGCGAGGGGTGAAGGCTAGGTGAGAAGCTATTACTGCCATAAAGGTTGATTGGTAGAAGAAAAAGGAATCATAGTTAGAACATAGATAGAACATTCAAGTAAAAATAGTGGAGGAAGCTACACGCTCTCAGGCCTCTGAGAAACTTTGGTTCAGGCATAGGGCTGGTCGAATCACAGCATCCAAAATGAAAAGTGCATGCACAACAAATGCTGATCAACCTGCACTGTCCTTGGTCCAAGACATTTGTTATCCTGGAAAAAATTTCTCCTAGTGCTACACAGTGGGTGTGTTCCCATGAAAGTGAAGCTCGTGAGAATTATGCTGACATTTTGATAAAAAACCATGACAATTTTTCTGTTTTTGATTTGTTTTTTCTGTATTTGACAAATACCCATACATTGGTGCCAGCCCAGACGGCAGGGTTACATGTGGCCGTTGTGGAGAAGGAGTGCACTGCTTGAAATCAAATGTTCGTATTGTGAAAGAGACAAAACTACTGAGGAATATGCTCTTGAAGAAAAGAGTTCATGTCTAGAACAAAAAAGTGATGGGCTGTTAAAATTGAGGAGAGACCACACATATGCATATAAAGTACAAACTCAGGTATTTGTGAGGTTGACTATGCAGACTTTGTTGTTTGGACAAGTAGTGACCTTCACATTGAGAGAATTCTTCCAGATGAATAGATTTGGGAGCAAATCAAAGTAAGATCAGCAGAGCTTTTGAAGAAAGCCATTCTCCCTGAACTCCCTGAACAACTAATGTTTGAGAAACAAACCACACTGACAAGTACTGCTACTGTAGAAGGGGGGATTCCATTGATGATATGATAGGTTGTGATGGCATCATGGCTTCACCTCAAGTGTTTGAAAATAAAAGCAGTCCCAACAGGAAAATGGTTCTGTCCTGATTGCAGGAAGCTGCTAGTCAATAGGAGGAGTAAAGAGAAGTTGTCTAAGTAGAGTTATACAGTACAATAATACAGTATCTGAACACATGTTCTTACTGAAGTTGGCATAGTTCTTTACTTCTTGTCATTTTTGAAGATTTTTGTTTTCCGAAACTTCCAATACGAGGCCACATGGCATTAAAAATGACATATAATGAGGCTGAAAAACAGTAATGATAGGGTGATTACATTATGATGCCAGTTGTTGGGGGGGGGGGGGTTGGGAACTCACAATGCCTATCAACTCCATGTCTTGGTTATTCCAAACAACGTGTACTAGATACACAGAACAGAAGGAAGGGAGCTCAGGTCAAAATTCCACTATTTTCCCCTAATTATCAACCAAGGTACATTTAAACTCAACTAGAATCCAATCATAAAATTTGTAGAATTAGTTGAGACAATCAGATGAGTAAGTGTCAGAATAAACTGACTGAGTGGTGCACTGGAACACACAGTCTAGATAAGACCATGCTCAAGTGAATTTGTACTAAAGGCTTCTTGCTCTCAAATGTACTGAAGTATATACTCCCACCTTGCAGATCTCATATATGTCCAGTGATGTACGCAGGGGAGCCATTGGGCCATGCCCCCCTCACAGATGCCAATTTTTTAAGATCCTAAAAATACGCAAACTTTGTAACACAAATTTTAATTTAAAAGGTAGCATACGTGGCACCAGATTGCATGTTAATTTTTCAAAAATTTTCAAAGCGGTAGAAGGACACCCCTCCCCTTAGGCCCCTCCCCAGGCAGGCGTTCACTGATGCCCTTTTCTTTTTAGTTTCTAAACATACGCAAATTATGCAACACAAATTGTACTTCAAAAAGCTAGCATATGTTGCACCAGATTGCATGTCAAGTCACCAAAATTTTTAAAAACTTCCAAAAGGGAAGGGGTGTCCCTCCACGGGCCCCCTCACTGATGCCAATTTTTTAGTTCTTAAAAATACATAAGGTTTGTAAGACAAATTTTTCTTCAAAAGGTAGCATAATGAGGCATCAGATTGCATGTAAGGACACCTAATTTTTTAAGATGGAGGGGGACACCCCCTCCCCTTAGAGCCCTCCCTAGGCCGGCGATCACACAGCAGACTACATTCCCCCTAGACAGAAATCCTGCGTACGCCACTGTATATGTTCCTTGTAAAAAACTGTTAATGTACAGTAGTATACAGATTTTTATTCTCATGGAAAGAATATAGTGAAGTTAAAAAATCTAAGATTTTTCTTCATATGATTTTATTTGTTGCATTTGTTTGAAGAAAGTATTGGAAACTATAAGAATTAAAATGATGGTATAGCCTCATACTTTGCTTTGATATGTTTAAGAGTGATTAAATCTAACCATTCTGGTGAAACGTCCATTCACCTCCTGTGTGTGGTTCTCGAGATTTTTGCAGTTGATGTTACCACATATGCGACCAAAAGTGAACTTAAAGCAAGCAGGGGTGACATTATCTTCTCTCAATGACAAACTAGTATGGTATGTTCTTTAAAATTTACACCCTATTTAATACTTCAAGATTTAATGCTGTCATAATTTAAATAAATGAGGGGTGTGAGAATTTTTCAACCCTCACATACCCTATACTTAAACTGACCTACTATTGATACCAAGGTTAAACCAGAATGCAAAAATGCATTGAGGTTTCGATGTTGCATATGTGTTTTATTCCCTATAATGCCATGTTATCCCATTTCTTTCAGTCACTGGTAAAATGCTTTCTTAAGGTGTTGGAAAAATACAGTCTTGTGTTTATATTTGATCTTGGGAATTCTTGGAAAATTTTGCCTTTTGACCTTTGCAGACCCGAGATGAGGATCTTGTAAATTCATCAAAATTTTTGCTTTCTGACATATGTGGATACGAGATGAAGGTCTCGGGAATTCTTGGAAAATTTTGCTTTTTGACCTGTGGTGACCTCAGGTTAAGATCTTTGGATCTCTTGGGAAATTCCCTTTTTTGCCCCCTGGTGACCCCAGACAAAGTCTTGGTTTTCAAAGTTTGACCCCTGGTGACCCCTCAGATGAACTTTGACATCCACCAAAACTAATAGGTGCTTACTCTCACTATAACACATCTGAATACTGAAAAATAAAACCAAACTTCTTACATCAAGATATGGTGTTAACAAGGTTCTCAGGGTTTGATCCCAGTGACCCCACATGACCTTTGACCTGCACCAAAACCAATGAGGGTTCACTCTCTTTCCAACACGCATCAACGTACTACGTATAAAATCTTTCTAAGCTTCCTATCTCGAGATATCATGTTAAAATTGTTTTCAGAGTTTGACCGCTTGTGACCTCAGATGACATTTGACTCCCATCAAAACAATAGGGTTCTTCCTATTAATATGGGGCATCTATGTACCAAGTTTGAGAACTGTCAGAGTTTCCCTTCTTGAGATATCGTGTTAACGAGCAAAGTGTCACAAACACACATACACACACGCCATCATGAATGCATAGGTTTCTCTTATCATCGAAATCAAAAAGAGATTGAAAAGAAAAGAAAACAAAAGACTGTTCAGTCTGAGAACTCCATGGCTCAGAGGTGCTGTTCCATTTTTTCTTTTTTCTTACCCTCGGAGGGGGTCTTCCATTCCAGCAAGGGGTATACTCCTTTAGGAGGGAAGAAGGAGCAAAGATACTGATATGTAGAAGTTTACAGGGATACAGTATTTCTTTTGGGGGCCAGGGGGAGGGAGGAGGTTCATCCCCTCCTGAATCCTCATCTAGTGCTTCATCTGGATATTAGAGGTCTTTCATGAAAACTTATTATATACAACAATTTTACTATGCTATTGCAGCACCAGAAAATTTGACCACATAATTGTACTAAACCAGTTAAATTTATCCCACAAACTACAAAGAAAAAGTGTATTTAACATGTTTAGTTCATCCAACTGATATTTTTCTCTCCTCAACAGAAATGAATTCCCCCTATAACAATAACTCCTCCCCACCCCAACCCAAACCAGCTTTAGTGTAATCCTTTTCCCTCTACACTGAACATTTTAACTGAGAGATGTTGCACGAGTCATGAGAATTGGTTCTTTTTGGGAAATGATGTACATGTTTCCTTACTCTTAGAAGGCATATTAATTCCATGTAAGTCAAATTATTTCGAACATCTGAGAAGAATAAATATGGGTATATTTCAATCAAATGGCTCCACTGATGGGCACATGTTTGTCAAGCAACAACGGGCAAGAACTATTTTGTCCAATGTAGTAACTTGTACTGTGCTGTTTGTTATGACATAGTGAATTGGTATTGTGCTATGTAGCAATGAATATTTTTGTCGGAGAGATCCAAAGACTCTCTACATAAATACGTACATTGGCAATACGACGTGTCTCTTCAACTTCCTCTCCGTTTAACTGTTTTTACCTTTTACCCTTAGAAAATACAATACATAATTTCACATCCAAAGACTCCCACACTGTCATCAATATTAAAGCCCCTGTCGGCAAGGATTATGTCACCTGCATCCAATTTGCCCAAAAAGTCAGAATGTTCAACTAAATAATTGTCACTGACCTTTCCCCAACCTTCTGATATATATGAGATGACACCTTGTGGTGTTATTCCGATGAGATATTTAACCTTGTTGTTATGCTTGTATGATGACCAGGTTGATGCTGTTGCAGATAAATTGGATGGCCTCTCCAAGAATATTTCAAAGCAGGCTGAGCACCTACGGTAACTCTCTTCCCAAAATATGTCCTGAAGGTGAGAGGCATCGACTCCCATAGGTGCTCACGTTCCGGCCAAAAAACAAGCGGTTTTAGTCTTACATACATTACGTCTATGACCTGAAGAAATATCCTTGACACTGTTGATCTGCCAATTCCAAAGCGGTGCCCAAGGTCCACATGAGATAAATTTAACCTTAGTTTCATTAAACTCAAAATTGGAGTCTGAAATCTGGTAATAGTACTATTTTGAGGGAGAAATGCTTCCAAATGCTGAAACAACATTAGTAAGACAGAAAACTGACCAGCCCAGTGTAGTATTTTACTCTCTCATCATTATCCTGGAAAAAATCTTGATCAAAATTTTTACTCTCAGCATTGAGCTGTGTTTTCAATTTTCTGTTTTCTTCAATAAGTCTTTGAATCCCTGTTTCCATTTTTGAGATTTAAGTACCTTCTAATGTTGTTTGACAAGACTTTTCACTAAATTCTTCACCCACATCATTTAATGGTGATGCGTAATGAATGGCAAGGCTCAGAAGAGCATCAACAGCATCGTTTTCTTTTTTTCCGTGATTCTCTGGCTTGCAGTCTCTTACATCGTTTGGCATCTCGATCCACACTTTTAATGTTCACTTTGTTATGTCCTAAATTCTGAGATGGTACCCAACCTGGATTGGTAAAGTCATACAGTGAAGAGGGCTTACGTGCAGAAATCAAGAGCGATAACTGAATGGTATCATGATGTCTTATATATAAACATTTAACATAAACTAATTTTCCGTTTATGTCAGAAGCAAATACACAAAGTTAAAAATAAATAAGGGTGATCAACTAGTCACAAGGCCATGAGAGTAATATGAAGGCCCACAGAAAATTGGCCTATTGCTCAGTAACATGCACTGTAGCTTGTTCAAGAGCAGTACAACTAGGGCTAGGTATAACATCCCAAATCAAAATTGTTTTGAAAGGTAACTGTACACCGAGAAAGACAATCTGGTACTGTAACAGTACAAAACATGGTAAAAAACAACTGGGGGTACTTAAAGAAATTACAACTGCAGTCATAGCCATAACTAGCAGGAGAAGTGGTTGTCCATGCAGTTATCCCTTCCTAGCAGTGGCATAGCAATTTGTTTTAAAGCAGAGGGGTAGCTAGAGCCTTAGAGGGCATACTGTATGAGGTTGACTCTTGAAATTCCTTGCCCGAGCATGTCATCGATGCACCATCTAGCTATTGATAGCTTTAAGGCTAGACATGTTCACTGGCTTAACAAATGAGGTGTGTTTTATCAAAGCAATGCCTTTTTGTGACCCTGTTGTTCACATATTTAAACTAAACTGATCTGTAGGCTACAATATTGGCTGAAAACTAACATACAGAAGCATGGGCTTAATGCCTTTTCGTTGACCCAACAATTTCACTTAGGGGAGTGAAGAGCATGGCAAGAGGGGAGGAGATTTATTCATGTCCAAAAGGGCCCGTTCCTAGCACATTGCTATTGCTTTTAATGTGGACAGTATAAAGGGGTAGGGGTTTAGATAAGCTTCTCCTTTGCAGTAATTTAGCTGTCATTTGCGAGCCTGAGCCTAAGTTAGTTAGTCAGTTAGTTAGATGGGGTTTAACGGCCCAGTTTCCAACCAATTGGTTCAAGTCGAGCCGGCCACGGCTTTTTTTACAGTTGTGGCTCACTGGCTTGTTTTGCCTTACTCCATTGCTTATGCGGAGCATCACGCACAACGGTAGAAGGTTCAATTTTTAAAGTCTTTGGTATGACTCGACCTGGGAATCGAACCTGGGTCTCCCGCGTGAGACTGGGCATAAGACTACCCGTCACACCCTCACAGCAAACATCTAGCGAGGCTTATTCTTTGACTCTTACGTTAGTTAAACAACTTGTCGTTAAGTTGACGTTACACCAAGTTCACCTGTTGGCCTATGTTTTCATAGCAAGTACGGTACCAGGCTATCAAAGCACTGCAAGGGTGCCCCTCACGTTGCTTTATGTATCTCGTGTTTCTGGGCTAGGCAATGGCAATAGCCGTACCGTACTGTTACTGTTAGGCTTAAAGGGCAAATCTCGTCATCCTAGACAGTCCCAATTCTCCCTACTATGCAACTTGTAGCTCCTCCCATAACTGTATAAAGCTCCTTTTTGTGCAGATACGCACCTATTTTATTGCTTCAAGGCAATGTCCTGGTGAGCATACAAGGCTGTACGGTGTAATCCAAGATCTCTCTCTCTCTGCATTGTTTAGAATGTGAGCTACTCTGCATCTTTTGAATTTTCAAACTTTGCTGTCCATCAAAGAGCAGTAACCAGCTGAGAATTTTGATACCCCCACACTAAAAATATACTTTGGGTTGAAGAGTGTATGGCTTTAACGTTTGGGGGAAAATACTATTTTAGCCACCATCATGCGCTAAACCACGTATCCCATAAGCATTCACTAACTGGTTACGAAATTAATATTTGTTATGTTCATAACAATTCAGAAAATTTACCCGATATGAAATAGTTGGAACAAACTCACGTATGGTAGACGTAGGTTTTGATATTTCGCGAAATGACCATGCCGTAATGGTCCTTCTTAAAAATTCAACAAAGGCACCTCATCAGATTCAAAGGCGACATGGGGTATATCAGGTATCAGACCTCGTTACCTGATCTGTGCCTTCAAGCGATCTTTTCTATCATTTTGCTCACACTGCGTAAAAAACCAATTAACACATACTTGACTAGCCTGGTGGCTTAAACCTTTTACGTAACTTGTTTGTGTAGTTTGGTAGATCAAGTACTGCCAATCAGTTACTCAAATGTGAAAGCTGACTGTATCAGGTGTCTATGTGGTGTGCATCATTTCGTCCCTGAGGCGATAAGATGTAATCAGGCAGAGGAGGATGTTACAAACCTTAAGAAGAACAGTTTCATCATGAAAGCCACTTCTCTCGTCGTTCACGACAAAGTTCCGTTATTTTTTCCCCTTCTCTCGTTTTTATGGCAAGGAGGCGGTAAAAAGATTTACTGTCTCGACTCCTCTGTTCCCACATCTGAAAATTGCTCAAAAATTCGGCATCTTGCTAACATGAAGGGTTGTTGAAACCCAGCCAAGTAAGTAGCCTATGTACGTATAACTTCACAGTGATGTTGAGGGGGTATAAATTGGCGAATTTTAATTGGGAATCTGTTTGTCCGTTTCAGGAAGTTGTCCG
>WURT03385385.1:0-44322 GCA_009936505.3 Holothuria glaberrima | reverse complement strand
TGAATGAATGAATGAATGAATGAATGAATGAATGAATGAATGAATGAATGAATGAATGAATGAATGAATGAATGAAATGTAATGTAATGGCTTCACCAGAGGGCTGCAAAGTACTAGTGCGGCAAGGTAGCAGCAAGAAGGCAAAGAAGACTAGAATAGTGGTCCAACCAAGGGCGTTTTTCGGCCGGGTAAGCTATTTTGATGGAAATATGTGCCAAGTGGGAGGATTCGTAACCACGTACTTGTGAAAAGGTTGCCAGAAAGAAGGCAGCACTTCTCTGTACATACACTTCACTTGTGTCATGACTTTCCAATAGGTCTCTTTTGCTTGGTGAATATAATCTTGTGCACAACAAAACTGAAATTTTTGCAGTGCTCTCTCTCTGGATACTGCAGTACACTTACAGTGTAGGGTCATTACTGTATGTCGTGTTTATATGGCCATTGTGTTAACACAGTGATGACGACTTAGTGTGCTGTGCAGATAACTTTTAAGTGGCGGTTGACTTTGTACTCTAGTTGTTGAGTCAGGAGTATTTTGGATCACGTCTTACGTCAAGACTTGTAAATTAGGGTAGTAGCCCAGTTATGACTACCAAAGCCAACTGTTCCATGTGATTCTTCACATGCTGTAATAACCACGTATTTATTGTCTATGTAAGGTAAAGCATGCTACCAATTCTGGAGCTTAAGGCCTTTGTAAAATCAAGTGCTTTGAAGTATATTTTTTGTGAAAGATATTTGTGTTTATCTGTTGTTTTTCTTCAGATCATTGTATCAACTAAACTGAACATCCGTAAGTAAAACTGGGAGAGTAACATTTGGACATTTTAATAGCCCAATCAACTCGTAAATTATTTGAACATATGTACATTCTAGCAGGCCCGGATTTCCCATTAGGCAAGACGGGCCCGGGCCCAGGCCCCCGAATTCAGGGAGCCCCCAAATTGGTGGAGTGAAAATATAAAATAATCAGAAAAAAATAAAATAGATAGTCTCAGATAGAGTGTGCCAGAGGTTATGGGGCCCCCATAAAAAGGGGTCCCCACAAAATTACATTACCGTATTTTTGGGTAGAGTATTCCAGACTGAATCCAGAAGTAAACACCATACAAAACAGAGGGAATCCCACATTGTCGATTACCTAATTTTTGGCTGTCACACATAATTACAGGCTACACTAAAGATCAAATTATAGTCGAAGGGGCCCATATTGGTTTGTTCCCAGGGCCAGCTCAAAGGTAAATCTGGCCTTCCATCCTAGATGGCACAACGAAGTATACATCCATGTTCATGCTGACTTAAATACCATAAACCAGTTAAGTGTAGATGATTTTGAAAACAAAAGATGTTTGGGGCAACTCAATTATCTACGCATGATATTGTATAAATACGTCTTTGGTGGCCGGATAACAGTCAGCGGTATCATCATGTAAGCTAAGACGATAAGCATCCAATCTCGTAACTGTTCCGACTGAAGTTTTGAGATCGAATCAGAATTATGTTCACCAAAGTTTGAGAGATGCACGCATTCAAAGATTACAAAGTCACCTAGTTATGTGTGATCAAGTACTTTAAAACTCCAAGGTGTGACATTGATGTACACCAGAATCTGCACTAGATCTAGTCTAGATCTAGTTTTACGGCAGCAAATTTGGCATCCTTCTGCATTGTATTTCGTACAAGTAAATTAAATTCAATTGAGTACTATAAATTATCAATGTACGAGTACTGAGATGGGTTACACATTCTATACTAAAATTACAAGTCTGTTTTCTGTACACTGAATTTTACAAAAGTTTTTCTTTCACTGAAGAATTTTCTTTTAAAGGGAGATGACATCCACACAGGTCACATATGTCTTTGTGTCTGGGATGAGATAAGAGAGATTTTTAAGTGAATATCCCTTCATGGTTTCCTTTGGATAGATTCCTCGTAACCCCTCTCCTTTTGCCCTTCCATAAATATTACGATCAGTCAATCATATATTTACGATTTCGTGTATTATATGTGAACAAAAATGAGAACTATTCATACCTTGTCACAAACCTGGTCAATTTCAGACATATCTTCAACGTTTAGAAAAAGAAATATCATCGAAAAAGGGGATTCAGTTGATTTGGATACTGACTTTGATGTGTGACCTGTGGCTACCAAGAACACTGCTAGAAAAACAAGAACACGACTCAGTTATCAAAGCACATTTGCAAAAAAAAAGGTGGCATGTGGCTTCCTTTCATTTCTGAAGAAATACCAAGACCCTAGCCATCTTTTCATTTTATGGTTTGAGGAAACATTAACAATGTCATCCTCTGATGAAGTAAATCTATTCTTCATCTGTAGTCTGGAAATTCAGTGATTGTTTTCGCAAAGTGTACCAAGGTGAGGACACTACCTCAGCAACACTACAATGTTTATGTACTTATTTTTATTGCCAGACGCCTTTCAAATATTTTCTTGGAAGGATCCTCGTTTGACGCTTCCCATCTTCAGCTCACAATTTGAACGCCCCTTTCCAAACTCTTGGATCTACGCCTGCTACTTACATCTTAACTGATGAATCACTGACAGCAGAACTAGCGGCACAAACTTTCCTTTTGAAGAGGAGGCTCTTCAGTACTTTGGATACGTGAATCAAAAGTTTACCTTGTGATGTACTTGAATCATAAATAGTTCCTACAGCTGTCATCCTTTTTTCAAAACAAATCACATCTCAGCTTTCTGATTTTTGAGTCCTTTGTCTTGGCATTTTTGGATTACTAATTTCCCCCGTGTCATCACAAAATGGATACGAAACCATCGACTGCATTTTGGTCGCACGGAGGTTGAAACTGAATCCGATTTAGGGACAGAAAATTATGTAAATGGAGTTTGTGACGTATATGCATTGGTATCTTATCACATCAATTTCAAAAATGCATTTTTTATGTGCTTTAAGTATATAGTGATCGATGACCTACATCCAACTTGCACAAGCTGGGATAACACCTAATAATTATGCCAGGTGTATGAACGATCTGGCAAACATTTTGGACAGATCGTACAATCTGGGGAACGGTATTTCCCTCATGGTTTTAATTGACAGAATAGTTTGTAAAATATTTCTTTCTTGACGATTACTAAAAGAATTACTCAAAATACTTTGATGGCCTGTTAATTTTCCTGTTACTATTACTTCAAAAATACGGTGGTACCGTCACGTCAGTACCACTTTAAGGACGAAAGTACCTCTAACAGTTTCTATTTAAAGGTAGGAAAGTAAGACAAGTTAGATCAGACTCCAAGAACGATGCAACGTTGCAAGATTATTCCTTCTCTGAAGTATTTACTATTTAAGTCATCAATTATTGTATTAACAATCTTTATATATAAAACTGACTTTCTGTCTCTAAAGTTTTGCTCTGCCACCATAATCTACGGATTCAAGGGCGACAACGCTTTCTACACAAACAGTTGTAGACCGCGCCCACAATGAAAGTGAATTGCTGTAATCTAAATTTTCCGAAAGAAGATGTCTATTTTTAACTGAATTGCAAGGAGCAGTTTCCTCTACTGATCTAGTTTACCTATATCAATTTGAGAAATCAGACAAACAGTCTAAAAAGCTGGCTCGATTCTCATGTTGGTTCTTTATTTTGTTCCATTTCCACATTCTAGTATATAAATGTTGAATATTTCCATTTCTGTGATAAAATTGTTGAACGAACATTTTAATGTAAACAATATTGACTTAACACAGTTTTCATTTCACTTGGTTTCTCCAAAACGTTTAATTAAAGAGCTGTGACGTATAATTACTTTACTCTTAAACGATATAAACTGTCTATGATTTGGTACAAGATGTACTGGTGTTGGTAAAAACGACGAAGACAAAAAATTGTGTTGCTTTTTCGTAAAATACCCCAGGAATTATTTTACACTCTATTTAATGTATGAAATGAATCAACTCAAGATAATTTACATCAGCAAACGAATTGCTATGAAGATAGAAATTGAATCAATTAGGTTCAATGTTGTACGTCTGAAAACTATATTTGTATCAAAGAAATGTTACAGCTAAAATGTGTTGCAATACGTAAACAACGTATCCATTCACTTACTTTCAAAAAGGAAATTTGTAGTGGCTTTGAAATCAGAGGTTGTAAAACACTTACAGCTTGAGATTATAATAAAGCAGTGATTGCTTTACGATGAGTAATACAAGGCTAGACAAGAGGTCCTTGCTGGTACTTGAGTCCAATCCCAGACAGCTCTGAGCTTGGGATGTATGTTCGTAAAAATGTGGCTTTAATACAACATAAAGCTAAGTCAATACTGCAATAGCCATGATGAAAAGATTATTAGCGAGGTGCACATGAGGGCCAGTCACAGAAACTTAAGTAATATTCTAGCAATTTACAAAGAGTAAAAGAAACTGAAAATAAAAAATGCTGTAAAGTAGAAAAACGACACTTCATTCCAACTTCTATCTTCATAGCTTAGTCTGTCTATGTGATAAAAGAGTTAAGTTTTTTTAAATTAACTTAAAATTGTATTTAGTTTAATTATTTGTAATGTTTTTCTCTTGTGTTTTGCAGATACCTGCATATGAATTTCTCTTCTGTCAAAAACTACATCGTGTTCAAGCAAGCTGTCTGTGCCTTGTTGTTATAGATCAGGAGACTATTTAGGTAATGTCTCATCACATTATTTGCAAAAGTAGTTAATTTCAAATTTGAAGAAGAAATATGTAGTAAAAAACTGCGGCACGAACTATTCCAGATCGACAATCAATATTTCATATTTACCATGCACAAAATATGCAATGCGGATGGATTTTAACCACTACGCGTGGTATATTTTGTGAACTCTGCCACGGCTCGCCATGCATGGGGGTACGTTCGTGGCAACTGGCATCCAACAGTTCAAACACCCCCCCCCCTAAAAAAACAATTTTGCAAAACATGGCCTCCATCTATTCAAATAGCATATACATTAATAGGAGATTAAACGGATATTAGCATTCGTGTTTCTAAATTTGAAAGACAGCATTTCTACCATGTCACAAATGTCAAATGCATTTTTCAGTTTCATCTGACCACTGATCATATGTATCCATTTCATACAAACTCTATAAATGAGCTGATTGTTCGGCAAAACATACTGCCTGTTAAGCCACAACTTTGTCTGTCACAGTGATCCCTGCAAAATGCTGGTACTTCTCAATTCTTTTACCACTGACAGTCGTTAATTTTCTGCTGGTATTATGCTTGCAGCAAAATTTACTACTCCATTACAATTAACGGTATGGTAGCATGCAACCAGCTCAACAGTAACAAAACTAAGCCCCCTCATAAAAAACCTGAAAGAATTACCTCAAGAACTTTACCATATTCATAATATAACTCTACAAACTTCAGAAGTAGCTCAGATACTTAAGCAAAAATAATGATGATGTGTGGTGCGCTGTGTTAATTGTTCTGTTAGATATTTATGCATTGTCTCAAAAGTTCTCGCCAGAACTACAATTTTTTT
The DNA here is from genome assembly GCA_009936505.3 of Holothuria glaberrima. Classification (NCBI taxonomy): domain Eukaryota; kingdom Metazoa; phylum Echinodermata; class Holothuroidea; order Aspidochirotida; family Holothuriidae; genus Holothuria; species Holothuria glaberrima. Next base: position 38,808 of record WURT03385385.1, on the reverse strand, counting down.
CGAAATAAATCCTTCCGAACATTTCAATGTTACAACTGTCCATAGAATAAAGTTTAAAGGAAAAGATGACAGTAAACAAGATTTGTTGAGACCGTCATTACACGTCACAAATTTTCATATTTTGCTAATGTTTATGCAAGATGTAGGTGCGAAAGAAATAGCTTCGCACGTAGCATAAATCATATTTTTTTATTTCTTCGAGTAGTAGGGTAGTTTACACTACCGTGCACCAATGTGTTTTACAAGTTCGTATGGTACGACTCCCGCTCTGGCTACATGACTTTCCCGGGGTACTGTAACTCCGGTTTTCATTCCAACCAACACCCAGTTGGTTTCCATCAAAATAGTATGCCCAGCTATCGATGTCGATTGCTCACAGGACTTAACTCCCTTGAGCAGACCGAATTAACTAGCCAACTTTGCCTTTCTTTGGTCTATCTTTGATGGATTTTGATGGAAATTGTAGCTATTTACTGTGTTTTTAATACTTATAACATCAAATACCCGACTATGTTATAGTTATGTTACAAGACCTTTACACATTTAAAAAACTTAGACTACCTTGACATTTAAGATGTTTAGTTAGAGTTATGGTAACAGATCGGTTCATCTTCTGTTTCAAGATAGTTAGGATGAAGACTATTATTAACTTACCCAAAATGATAACTTCGTTTGGGGATTACTTTAACGATGAAACATGTAGAGTTTGACAACTGTGTTGTGGTCCCTTAAGATATCGTAAATACAAAGTACATCAGGTCAGTCTGACCATCAGAACAGAGATACCGTCAGAAGGATTGGTTCTTTCATGAGGCCTCGAGACCTTCAATGAGCCTCGAACGTGATTTATCGTTGCTGCCGAGGAAAGACTGTTTTATTAAGAGTGTATACCGCCCATCCCAGAACTCGTGAGAGCATACATCGTCAGTTTATTGCCAAAGAATGACGGAACTCTTAATTATTGAGTTGCGCCCACGTGATGACATGGGGCTGTCAAGGCCTTAAGGATAAGTTGAAATTGCAATAACGTAGAACACTTTTCAAAATGTCACCTTTGACCTTAAAGACAAACACTCGTTACCCCAAAGTATATTTTTCGTGTTTGAAAATTCAAAAGATGCAGAATAGCTCGCATTCCACATAATTCAGAGAGAGAGAGAGAGAGTTTTGATTACACATCATAGTTGTTTACTCACCAGGACATGGCCTTAAGCAAAAACATAGGTTTGTGACTGTACAAGGAGTAGCTTTAAGCATTTATGGGAGGAGCTACAAATTACTTAGTTAGGAGAATTAAAACTGTCTGGGATGAAGAGAATTGTCCTTTAACGCTAGGAGTTTACGTTAAAAAATATTAATCAATCACATTGCAATATTTGACTTCTCCAGTCCCAGTCTCCAACTTGACTTGTTGAATAATATTTTGAAAATTACAAAGATTAACAAATATTTTACAGGAAGTTCACACGTGTGAGATACCACATGTTACAGACTTTTCTCTTTCCAAGGGCAACAAATCCCGCAACAGGCAGTCAAAATTTTTCCTACGTAGTTTACTCCTAGGCCCTCCTCCCTCCAATTTTAAAGAACAACACCTGTCTAGTGCAATTTCTGGAAAAGGCTGCAATGGCTTATACTGAGTTTAAATTTCTTACGGGAATATGCGTACATTACTGTTTGTGGGCAGTCTGCTTTACCAAACCAATTGGTTACAAACTAAAATCTTATCTTACTAACTAACTAACCAACCAACCAACTAACTAACTTACTAACTGAGTGATCTAGCCAAGTCATCATTGACCAATTAGAGCGAAGTTACTGTTTAAATTTATATCAATCACACTTTAGTACCAACAGGCGCCTTAAATCTGACGGTAACATTTGCTTATCTTCTTTCCCTACCCTTCACACTCTCCATCTTACCATTAACTAGCCCGCTCCTCCCCCATATAATAGCTCCAATTGTATTAAGTAGATCAAAAGCTTGAAAACCGAAGAAACGTTTCATTCATACAGCTTTGTGGAAATGAACATTTTTGCAATAGTAAAGTCAGGTGCGAGTGGGCTGAAAATTTCGACATGGTGAAATTGTGATATTGACGTCACCAGACCATTAAAAGGATTGCAAACGTTTAATTGAATAACCAAGTCAAAGCAATCAATAAGCTGAGATGTAGTTGATGTACTTACGGTCAAACAGATCTGTAAATGTTGTCAATTCATCAATCTGGTTGAGAAAAGTAAACTAAAGCAACTTAAAGGAAAGCTTAACTGAAAGAAATAGTAATTATCTGATAAATTACCGTGGTGCTATACAAAAAAGCATGGGAAAATATTTCCTGCCCTTTGAATTTACTCGCTGTCAATAAGCATTTAGTATTTGAACCATTTTAATTTTTCAAGTTAACCTAAAAAGTGTGTAAGTGAGGTTGCCATCGTCAGGTGTCATACATCAATTTATTAAAAACAATGACTCCAGTAACGTAAAAAGAATCAATTATTTGGACCAGACCAACACGTATATTTTATACGGATGGACGCACTTAACACACTTAACTTAAACACTTGATAAAATAGAAACAGGTCGATTCACATTTTCTTTTTATTCAATAAAGAATATGAAGTTGGTTTGACACTAAGCCAAACACTGTAGGTCTAGGCATCATTCTGGGAATTTACTGGGCCACAATCAACATCAGCTTTGATCAAGTTTATAGTGATGGGGATTCCCTTGAAAAAATCCTCACTCCAAAGGTAAAAATTTTGAGACCGAAAACTTCTTTTGCTTCAACTACCTTTCCCTCTAAAAATAGAGAGCCTTTTCAACACTTCGTCTTGCTAAGGGCCTGACTTTGACACTGGTAATGAGTTCTCTTCATACTTGTAACTTTATTAGTGTCTTTAAAGTTAATCGTATTATACCGTTGTGGCCATCTTGGGAGCACATGGAAGTAAAATGCTTTTCTATGCGGTTTTTGGGTCAGGGTGTGGGATTCCATTCATCAATTCACCTGGGTTAGGGTGAACACAATCGCTTTGGCAATATCTTCAAAAGAAGATCTTTTGTGCCCTCTTAAACATTTCAGATCAACGACGCAGTAAGAGCTTGTGTCTTTCTGGCAGCCCTTGTGCTTGCTGTCCCCATGAAAGAGCAGGCAAACACAAAAGACGTAACGTCTTTACTGAAAGTTAGGGAGAACAACTCATCACGAAAATCTGAGAAAAATCTAAGTACACTGTTTTTACACTCTTTGTCGTTAGAGCACATTAACGGTTTCAGCCCGAAGATTTCCTGCCCGGGGTGGACCTCCTCCGTCCCTTTGTTATATGCTGCTTTTATATGTTTAACCGCCGTGAACTATCTCGGTACTTCACGGTCGACTTGACTAAGATGCGTTAATTCATAACGCTCTTTCTGGGTCGAATCGTCTACAGCGAGTTGAATGTTCTCTTGGCAAGAGTACGGTGATGACGTACGTTTTGATCTAAGACCACAACGTGGAACAACAACCTAAATGAAGGAAGACTGGTCGATAATTATATTGAGGATTTATGTATTTGAATAAAAATACGAACGACACTGAACTTTCTGAAAAATTATTTTTATGAGTACAGATTTAAGTCTTATACTTCTCTTTGGCGTTTGATAAGAGCATCGCATTACTTCCTTCTGGCGAAAGTAAAAACGTTAACGGCAGTTCTTCTTCATAATAACGAGGATAAAGAAAGACAAAGGTGAACAAACAGATCAATGACAGGGAACTGTCAATAAAATTGTCATGGTGTAGGCTGTGTAGAGTGTCATTGTAGGTAGCAACAGGCTTTCAAAAGGATTTTGAAAGTTTAAAGTTTAAAATTCCACAGTGAATGGGTGCAATAATCTTTGCATCATTATTAGAACTGCCTAAAACCTCCCTGGAGTTCACATCTGAGTTTTCAGATCTGTTTTTATCAGTGGTAATCACAATATTATCATTCTTTTGGCAAAACTGGTTGGGAGTCTAAAATAAAAAAAAAAGTAAATAGATTGTCAATTTCTTCTATGAGGATTCCATTCTCTATAACATAGTTGCTACTTTTTGAGCCATTCTTGAAAAACCAATTGTAATGATTCTTTGAGTAGATGTCATAGTTTTATATAGACCACATGAATATCCAGGAATTAAAATAATCAGAAAGAAAAGAAAAATGAAAACATTATTTTTATAAGCTTTCTGTTTTCTTTAGTATAAGGTGCAAACAAATCCGACAGAAAACTTCAATATGGACAGGAAAATCATAAAATCACTGTTATGCTAATACTGCTCATCTCGTAGCAGTTACGCCTTCTAGTGCCAAAGATATTTGCTACTAAGTAACTGCCGACTTAAGTTTTATAAAAGAATTTAAAGAGGAAGCTTTGCGATTTCGTAGGATGTGAGGGCTCAATTCTTATTTCTGTTCAAGGTGCACGAGCTCTCTAATCATGCTTACTTTATGCTTTAATGGAATAGACTCATTCATTTTTTACAAACAGAGACGTCACTGCGTGTCGGTAAAAGAGTTGATAAAGCGCGCGTACAATGTCGTCACAATGAAAGGTAGATTCCAATTCGTCACCTTTCTGCGTGCAATCGCGCAAGCGTTTACACGCCCAACACTTAACATACACGCATGTGTTCTTGCGCATGCTCTATGCCAACCAATGACGTAAGCGTGAACACCCTTATAGCCGCACTAGTCCTCTAAATGTGACCTCATCTCTTATTCGAACTCTGGCTTCATCGATATAATCTCTTCAATCTGTTTCAACCAAACTTTATTGAACTAATAACATCTGCTGTCATAGGTAATTACGAAATGGAATTTAACGTGCTTTCTTAATAGAATAGAACTGACATTAATTTTATGTTCGATCAAACTTAAAGAGCGGTGTTGTATCTCTGCAATGCTTTTAAGAAATTGTGATTATACATGCCATTGAATTTATTTTTATTCGGTTTCACACTTTCCTTACCTTAAGGACACGATGTCAAAGTCAGAATATGTCCTAAAGCTATAATCACCATTGGCCTTGAAATAATGCAGGTGATGTGGTTAAGGGTTTTTAATTCAAATTTTATCACAGTTCACCTATATTTTGTGCTGTTTATGCCTTAATTTAAAAAAAGTGCGGAATTAAGTGCCGAACAGGAAGAAAGCAACACGTCAGGTTTTAAATATTTTGTCCACTGAAGCAAAGCATTATGGAATGACACTCATTATTGGAACGGATTTCCTCAATAATCGATCAATATCAACATTTCCTATTTTTTAATGTCATTACAAGTTTTTTAAGGTAAGCCGAATTTACAAACCTGTGAGGCTTACTTAATTAAGTACGAAACTGTACGAAAGTCAAGAAACTCTTTTTCACCTTTCCTACATGTAAAACGAGAATTTAGACCCACTTACGTTCCTATTTACGTAAATTGTTTGAACAAACTATCCAGTGGCGTAGCCAGACTTTCCAATCTGGGGGGAAGAGGGGGCGGAGGATATGCCTGGTGGGGTAGACTTAGTTGATACTATAGGATTATCTGAGCGGAGCGCCACCATCGGTTGGCCCCGGGCGTACGAGAATGTTTTTGGCCTTACAAACCCCTCAGATGGCCGGAAACGGCACTTCCCGAGTGTTTTAAGCTGCATGTACCCAGCCTTGAAATATGGATCTCATGTCTGCAAGTTTTAAGGAATGCAAAAAAATCAATCTTTGAAAAATGTTAACATGTTTCTAAGCGGAGCGCCACCATCGGCTGGCGCGGAGCGTACCACAAATTTTCGGCTTTACAAACCCCCAAATAGCCGGAAACGGCACATTCCGAGTGTTCTAAGCTGCAAGAATATAATCAGCCCCCACTTCGAAATTCTCCCCGCTTCTTGGATTTTTTAGCCCAAAAGTAGACCGAAAACAGCCAATGACTTTCACACACACAAAGTCAATGCGTCAGTGTGTCAGGGTGGATATAAATGGAAGTTGATAGATTCGACTCGAGGGAGACAGAGCCCGGACCCTCAGTTTGGTGTTGCCATTCTTGGGCTAAATATACTGGAGTTGGACGTACTCGGCAGATAAGAGTCCTTTGTGAACTTGCTCATAACCGGATTCTAGTCGTATAGTATATTTCTAGGATGACAAAATCGCAATAGACATCATCATGTAGCCTGTAGGTACACATACTTGGCGTGCAATAAATTAATCTTTTTCTCGGTCTGTAATTTCATTTGGGGGGAGCAAGTGCGGGGGCGAGAGTTCCAACTGGGGGTTCCCGCCCCCGGACCCCGTTGGCTACGCCACTGCATTTATTACAGGGATTATACTAGTCTACTAGAATACTAGAACGGCCGAATATTTGTCCAATGTTGCAAAACTCCAATAATCTTTCTCTCATGTACATGTTACTGTTTGTACTAAGTGTTTACAAGTGGCAACCTGAAATGAAACACTGCTTTCAAGTTTAGTTTTAAACCTTTCCTTCGTCGATGTCGATCTTTTCGGGTTTTCTTTGTCCCGAAAAAAAAAATCAATAAAAAGTGACAAAAGTTTTGTGTTATTGATTTTGTCTGTATTGTTTGGAACTGATATGTTTAAGTGCATGCATCCCTGCTGGAGGCTTGTCTCGTTTCCATGGTAAATTTCATACAATATTATTTCGCAGAGTCTTTATTTTTTATTCTAGCTTATAACAGCTTTTCCCTTAATTCCAAGTATAGGCGGGGTCGATTGAAAGTTTGGTATGATAGGTTTTGAAAGGTAAGTATGTTAAGACTTTATAACCGGTGAATTGTTTGTTTGTTTGTTTGTTTGTTTATTTGTTTGTTCGTTTTGACTAATCCTCCCTTGCGGGAACTCGGCGACCCTCCAATCAAGGAGTATTACGCCAAGCTGGCAATGCCAGTTTCGTGAATTTTGCATAGTCATTGCTTTTCAGATTGTCTCAACTGATGGTGGCGCTCCGCTTAGATAGTATCAGCTAAGTCTACCCCTCCAGGCATACCCTTCGCTCCCCTCTGCCCCTCCCCCCCCCCAGATTGGAAAGCCTGGCTACGCCACTAAATAAAATGCCTTCCTTAAGTACAGATCTAGACCACTGTGCATACTTTCATAGAATTCAGTTGATCAGCTTTTGTATATTATTGAAGCTCTGAGAGAAAAAGCCACTTTGTAACTAGCATGCGTAGCGTCTCTGTGCCTGCCGCTCCTTGAGCTGTCGCCCCTCAGAGTTGGTTTTTTCGTAGCGATCAGCTGAACGAAAAAAGTTTGTCCGCTCCGCGGGCTATATTGCAATCGGTAACCCACTTCAAAAACAATAATGCAACTAAAGTAAGTTTAAACCGTGCAACGCCACTTGTAATGCTCCCAGTCTGGCAGCAAGGTGTTACAAAAAAGACGACGTCACTCACTCGATATCTCCGGGAAAAGTATCTATCTGGTCTGTCATATCGACGGTAGCATGTTCATCTTGACAGTTTTTTCACGACATTAAAGGTGCCAAATTCAGAACCTTAAACTGTGAGAAGTTAATCTGTAAGGATACCTCGCTGTCTCAACGGTTTATCACATGGGAAAGAACGATAGAAGTAGGTTGCTCAAAGTTTATGCTCGAAACTCCGTTGCAACAAAAACGATACATAAAAGTTGCAACTGCTTAGAGTTTGCGTTAACGAGATAACTACAGCTTCCACAATGCAATGGGAATTAGTGATGGATAATATCCTATTTTGCTACTAATGAAGGCAGTATCATCTAATGCTTACACTGAAGGCTGACCAATCCTGGATAATATCCTGTACTACTGATGAAGTCATGAGAGTATAATATATCGCAAGTGATGAGGACTGGTTAGTGTTGCGGACTTTATAATTGCTACTGATGAAGGCTGGTCTCATTACGAATCATTAAGATTAGTGATGGAGCTCAGGTCTTCGGCAACTGCAAACGGACAGGGATTTCTTTCACTTAAAACAGTGTTCACAAAATAAAAGCTATTTACACGTCAAGTCGGTTATTACGAGTTAAAAACAAATTGGCAAGATAATAACTGCTCTAGAACTAAGGATTCTTTAATAGTACTACGACCGTCTTTTATTCCTGGCCAAAGGCAAATGGAATCTATGCAGTCACGCTGGCGAGTGTGTGCCCCCTGTATATGTGGGTGTGATTGTGTGTGTGTATGGGTATATATATATACACATATATATTATATATATACACATATATATTATATATATAACTGTTTGTAAATCGGCTTGTACACATGGTATCTCAAGATGGCAATAATGGAGCTAAATATATCATGTTTAAAAGTCCTTAATTTTTTGTTTGGGAGGGAGGGGGCCATAGCACCTTTCGAAGGCTGGTACCCGGAAAGACCACTCCCTCACCCATAACTACGTCACATACAAAGCATTGACTTGTTATATATAGTACAATACCTCTGAACTCGGTCGCGGTGTTTGAGCATTAATGTCATTTCCAGCCAGCATAACAACAAAATCATAAAAAGTACTGACCTGCCCTCCTTAACTCTTAAGTTCATTGAATGTGACTGTTTGCGGTCTTTGTCATTTTAAACTTTAATCACTTTATTAGAATTCCAAATCGTTAGACCTTATACATAACAAACCCAAGGAGGAAGATGTAACAGAAAATTGAACCAATTATATGCTAGTAACATGAGCAAAAAGGGAGTAAACTTGTTAGCTCAAAACAAATAACCACATCTTCACAGGGGCGTGACCAGAGGGGAGGGGATCGGAGACATCTAGACCCCCAAAAATCCAAATGTGCCCCTTTTTTAAAGTTACAATTTTCTGCACGAGCAAGAAGATTGCATGATTCTGATCAGGACAAGTACCCATTCTTTTCCAAGATTCTACAGAATATATTCGATATAATAACCAAAATATCCGCGACCTTCATGCACGCGCTACAAAGAGCATCGGTGTTCTTTTATATTTGAGATTATAATAGCTAAAAAGACCCCCTATCAAGTAACCTTGACAGCCAATTTGTATACGGTGTGCGTATATAGACGGGGCTATATGCGACAACCGTGCAAGTGGTGAAAAGGGAGGATCCTCACAATTTCCATCTACACAGTCACGCAATTGGACTGCGCCCCCCCCTCCCCATGGATTTTCGACATGGGAACGGCCTAGAAGTGCAGTACTGTGACTGTAATTAAGTAAGTAAAATAAAAACGGCTGTCGATGTTTCTCTTAAGAAGAGGGTGTGAGTGCACCCTCATCTTGTTTAAGATGTTCCTAGCTTAGTAGATTTATTTTCCCAACATCTTCTAAACTATATAATCGGTATCGTGTATGAGAACTAAAAAAGTTGAGAAAATGCCCTTTTCATGTCGAACCGTCAAAAATGACTCTAGATCCGCCTTTGCTTCACATCTTATCGGTTGTCGAGCATCTAATCATTATCAAAGACGCGGCTACTTTTCAAATTTACTGACTTGTAGCAGGTTTGACTTTTTTGTGTCTGAGATCTCATTTTTCTTTGTACTTTGTTTTACTTCTTCACTCTACACGAGGGAAGAATGTGTTTTTGCTGATATAAGATCACACAATTGCACAAAACCTTCTCTCAATGGTAGAAGCTACAAAATTAAAATGGAAGTAAATTTCATACAAAAATATAAAATCTGATAAAAGGAAGTGAGGCTGTGACATCATAGTAGACTTGCTCTAAGTAAGAATTGGCAGGACCCATGTGCGTGATGAGAATGACAATATCCCCAAAACTGGGAAAATATGCAGACGCATTCAGATTAGGTATAACCCACTGACGTTTTGAAAGTTAGACAAGTAGGGACAGGGAGAGTTATATAACCCCATAACTCGGTTCATGGTACTAATTAACTCTTTTTCATGACTGTGACTGCGTGGTGATTTTATTGAACAACTCTTCCCATTGATACATGATGTTTGCAAAGAGAATAAAACAAATAAGAAATAAGTGTCTGTTAAGACTGGCAGTTATTCCAGGAATGTTTCTCACAGTGAAGGAACGGCAATGCTATTTGCAGACAGCCACGCGGTATGTTTTTTTTTCTCCGTTGCCAAGTGTAGTACCGGTCCCATGATTACAAAGCGTAAAATTCAATGAATAACTGAATACCAGGTAACCACCTACACGCATCAGCTGCTGGCATTGTAATGTCCTCGGAGGAAAACTAATTCTGAAAAACTCATTCCAATTCAACGCTCTTACAGCCCGCCATTTTTTCGTTTATTTCCTGTTAACTCTTCGTAATAGCCTCATGGTTCATCCTTCTTCAACGAGGCCTATAGTTGAATCGTTTGCATTGCATTCGATGGCGATTATGCATGAAAAGTATGAATAACGATAGCATCGCTTGGCTGAAATACCGATGCACTTAAATCGTCAAGGCATCTAAGTCACGACTGGAAAGCAATCATGTTTTTATGAGTGCTACCGCATTGACATGACGTGAAAGGGGTTAATCCCACAGCAGAAATATGCGAGTGATACTAACTACATGCGAATTAAAGTTTAATAACATGGCAAGTCAGGTTAGGATTTGACGTTTTACATAAGTGAAGGCCTTAAATATGGAGGGTTGTTGACCTCAGTCTACTCTTCGGGAAAATTTGAATCTCACGGAGTAATTTTTTAAGACGTGTAGCTATATCGAGATGTCTAAATCATATTCATACAGTTCTGTCAGCCACTCGTTTATTTGGTGAGTGTGGTTGACGAGGACACGGACAGACCAAAGATACCAAAATTACACAGTTCTGAAAAGGTGTAGATTCACTTTTTTGTATTAAGAGTATACAATTCTTAAAAAAGAAACGGAGCTGCCAATTACATTCACACTTTTATCAGGTCAAAATCCATCCACAGGAAGGATGGATGACAGGGAATTACCAGACTTATAAAGCAATGAATTTTAAAAATTCAATTTTTTGATGGATTTCTGTTGTTGGCACATTATAGAAACGGTGTTAATCGCAGAGTGCCCCGAAGCGCATTATGTAGCTGATCAGTAGTGAGAGTGAAGCCTATATTTGCAAAGAGGTCGGCTTTAGACTGGAATAATTTTTTAAACTTCCTCAAGTTGCATAAGTAGTATGATAAGAGCTACTTTTTAATGTTCAGACTATGACTGATCGTTGTGGTGAACGAAGTGTTGTATGGAGAATAAATCATCAGGGGCGGGGGGCAGACTTCCCCCCCAAATTTTCTGAGGTCGAAAATTCGGGCAAAAAATTGACCGAAATTCCGGAACAGGTGAAATTTCGGCAGAGATGAAGAAAAAGTGAAAAGATTGCCCAAATTTCTACTGAGTTCCCGAATTGTTTGTCGAATTCCCGAAAAAAGTGCAAAAATTTTCGCGCGCTTCGCGCGCGTGTAGTTTTTGGCCAGTATCACCTCTATCAGACTTTCGAAAAGGCTCTGACATGCACAGTCGTAATCACTTCCATATCCAGATTTCATAACATATGAGTAAACTTGCTTATGGTATATATAGTCTAACAATTTACTGTTCACTTATTTCGCCCAGTGTGGTTCTGATTTACCCCAAGAACTGAGTAAAAAATTCACTTAAATAAGCAAGATGAAAAGATTTCCTAAAAAAGTAGAAATTCTTGGAAATATATCCAACTCAAATTTAGCAATAAATGTAGCACCATTTTGCATCTATCCCACCTTACGTGAGCAAAACTTTTCCAAAGATTGCTTTCGGATTATTCAATTCGTAAGATACCTTCATCATGTTATCACGCACAACTATGGACATGTAATAGGATGCCTAACATTTGTAATGAACTATAGTACTGTGCAACCAGTGTGCTATAGATGAAAACACCACGGTTCTTAAGTTAAAACGATTTTTCAAATTCTCCGTGTTGAAATACTATATACTCAACACACTGAGTTTAAGTCGCCTTGGAATGGAACATGGGCAGATGGGATGACCTACAAAATTTAGGTTCTGGCCCTCAGCTGCCAAGCCAAAATGTCCTTGAGCCACGAGAATTGAAGCTCGACAGTAACTTTTTAGGAATTGTACGTAAGGTTCTCGTGATGGGGGCAGATAAGAGACCATAGAATAAAAGACAAGGACAATCTGGGCATATGAAGTATCACACTAAGGAGGGAAAAATTTTCCACTGGAAATTCGGCTATAGTTATCTAATGAGACTCATCACCTATCTACTTATGATATCAATGCGCGAAGAAAACTAGGCTTACTATAGTGTGAAGCAATAATCAGGACGCAAAACGTAGATTATTAGGAGAAGGTACCTCATTATCACAATATCAACGTGATAAATGTTTAGGGATAGTTTATGGAGGCCAAAATTGTCACCACGGGGGGCAACTCACAGGACTTAATGGGGGAGGGGATATCACCAGCAAGTATCAATTTAAACATAATTTATCACTCTATGGTGAAAAAGTATTGATGTAATGAAATGGACATGGATGGCTATACAGAATCTCGCGATAAGTTAAATAAAACTAAAAAGAGACAATTCTCTTTGAAAAACAAAAGAGCACCAAAGAATATTAAACATAGAGTACAAAGTTACAGCTGAGGCTACACAATGAAAGGAGGTGAGGCATGGAAGTGTATATAACGTGTACTTTAACAGTTAGAAAGTTTTGAATGTTCTCTTAAAACTGAGAAATTCCTTCCCTTCCGTGTGAAAGCCGGTTGGTAGATAATTCTTAATTTGAACACAGCTATATCGATAGCAAAGATAAAAATTTGGCACTGAATATGGGCCGGTCTACACGATCATACATTTGTTCGTAAACATCGTCCTACAAATGTTTGAACACTTGATGAGAAGATGAAACATTCAGCTAAAAGTTTGAACATCTTCATACATGTTGGACGATGTTCACATTCATTGGGAAAACAGTTCACATGATCATACTTTTGTCCATTGCAAATGTATGATGCTGTTTTTGACCAAATGTATGATGGTGTAGACGGGGCTTAAAGAGCATAATGATAGACAATTTGTTACGTTTGGTGAAAAAATGAAAAACAGGTGTGCGTATATCAGTATCTACTGTTAAAAATTTCCAATCTTATACTTATCTAGATCAAAAACGCTGTTCAAATTACTGCGGGGAAGGGTTGATGCCAAACATCTATTTATGATTTTTGCGAGCAACGAGACTCCTGAGTTACCTCACGCAAATTCATTCCCATACAATGAAGCAATAAGAAAGATGCAGAAATTGAAATATTAAAATACTGTGAGTGGTCGTGGGAGTCAGACTGGGTAAAATCTCTTTTAGACACTTTTAGTCTATGTAGAATGCATGCGCGTTTTGATATACTTTTCACAAACACGTTGAATGTGGTCAATCCAGGTTCATTGATTATCTAGGTAAAAGCCGAGAAACCTAGCAGTAGAAAAGTGGATTTCAGTAATACCAGGCAGTATTGCAAAGACAAACAAATTGTCTGGTGATGGACCGGCAGAGATTTGTCCTTCGTACAACAAGACACCTGCTTTTTTGGTAACATTCAAAGACAATTTGTCATTACAAACAAGGTGTAAAAGCAAACTCTGCTGCAACATTGACAAGGAGAATTTTCCCAAATCCTGATGCATTAAAAATAAATTGGCGTTATCTGCATATAACATGAAAGTACTATCCGAGGAAGTACTTTGAAGTATACAACATCATATGTAAGTTACTAATTGACCTCTGAATATCCTTTCACAATGAAATATATAGTACTTCAGCCTTTAACCAAGTAGGCCACATGTACATGGCTTTTGATCTGTGGAAGCGGCCATTATTTTGAACTCGTCAAAAACGAATGAATACACTGCAAATATTCTCTGTCTCTTTTGGATTGTTAAAGGTTTTCATACTTTATGCGATATATGAACCTGTAAGAGTGTGCATACACGGTTCACTGTAACAAAGATACTTGCTGTATCATATTCGGAAATCACAGATGATCATATCAATCAATGTAAATCAGGTCACTTGACCTTCGTGCAGAGTTTCACCTACAAGCTCTATATTCCCCTTAACAGGCGCGGATTCATGCGGGCTTTTTCCTGCCCCAGCCCCCTTTTTTCGCCACTACTTGCTATTCTTGAGACGATGCTAAGGCTCAATGCAGAGTATTCAGGATATTCAGTTAAGGCAGTTGCAGCGGATCATCTTTGTAAGTGGGGGTCAAAGTGTGCACGCAAAAGCGAAAAACCCGTAAGTGTGTTACTCAGGGTATCCTCATATGGATCACAGCCAAAGTATTTTAGTGTTTCAGATGCTCCAGGAAGATTACTTTAAGGGATATATTTAACGATGCAATTCTCTCATCCTTTGGAATATTTGACACTTTGTACGTACAGAAAAGCCATAGTTTATGTACAATTATACATACCTATAGTAAGATAGACTCAGGAAATCATTAAGTATGCACATGTGCGCCAAGCATGCCATAAATTTCCCCTGCCTGGTGGCAATTTTCTCTCGCTTGCCATACAGAGAGATCGAACGTCTTTCTCAAGAAAGCAGAAAACTGGATATGATAATGCTTTTTCAGCTTTCCAAGCGCAATCGAACTTGAAACATTGAGTGCTCTGCGAATTGCGAAGAGTCCGTGGGCCGTCATAAGTCCCTTACGTAGTCCAGAAGTAATACTGTGGTGTGATCCAGGAGGAAAATTTCATGAAAGTTGAATTCAAGCTACCTCCAAAAGCACTTCCAGCACACTAAGCTCTTCATAGTCATTGAATCTTTAGAAACTTTGAAAGAAAATCTGCTTGAACAGCTTGCAAAAGAATGAGAGAGAAGGGAGTAGGTATGACCAATTTGCAAATGTGTAAAATAAATTGCACAGTCACCATGGACGTTTGTAAAGAAGTAAAGCTTTAAATGTTTCGTCATTGCACTACTATTGTTACTTAAAGTATTTAACTTGATTGGTGTTTGGGGCCAGAGTAAGTTTATGTATATTATTGTGTTCATAATATTGTGTGGGAAGCCCGCCTACATTTTGCAATAGAAATCACTGATCATGGAAAAAAATACATGCAAGCCAGCACTGACACATTTTCACTTCTCTAACAGAATAGGTCTGCTACCATGGCTATTTGACAATCTCCTTTAAAGGAAGAGAAGAGCTAATAAATCGCCTCCACACTATTCAGTCTGTGTCCTTCAACAATTGCAAGAAATGTACCGTTGGATAATGACAATACGTTTAAAGTGGTGTTGAAAAATATAGAACAGGTAAACACACGCACATTTAGCGCAATTAAAGAAAAAATTGTGACAGAGAACAATGAAAATGGGTATGCGCCGAACATCCTGTGCCTACGCCACTGTTCATAAATAAGAAACTCTTATTGTGCGATCGACTTTTAAAATGGGCACAACCTCGTGCCCTGACTACGGCCGAATGTCACATAATTCAAAGACAGGTGGTTCGAGAGTTTCACCGCCCTGCACGACAGGTATACCTGATGCATAGCACACTATATTATACGCACATTTTAAAGCAAACTTTCAGGTGTGCCTGAAGTAAAGTTTTAACCAACAGAAACCTTACCTAGGTTTCTGCCCTATGGTTTAAAACAGGGATTATCAAACTTTCCGATGTAAGGGTCAAATAGAATGGCACAGCTGGAGTCGTGGGCTGCATTGCAGACAAAACGTTTAACACTTAAAGGGATTTGCCAGAGACAAAATTCAGTGACTTCAAAAAAGGCAGAAAATGTTCCTCTTTTAAGAGGTAAAAACCACATCTCAATAGCTTGCGGCTTTTAAAAGATACCAATTTTCAAAGAAATGCAAGTTTTTCTCAAGATGAAGTGCATTATGGTAAATCTGTGATGTCATCGCGGCACATTAATTTGACATAGAATTAAATTTGTTTATGATATTAATGCTGCTTTAGGGAATATCTAGCAACTTTGTTTGTTATGCCCTATACATATGGTGTAGATTTGTGCTAAATCTACATGGAAACATATTCAAACATTCCAACAGTATCAAATTTCAAGGACAAACAGGACATTCAGTTATAAAGAAAAACAAAGAGAATCTGAGACAATGTGCCAACTTCCATAACAATCTGTGACCTTGATGAGAACTGGTGGTATTTTTTGACAAAAATAAGCACTCTTTAATATGACATATCTCGAGTTAGGAAATGAGTATTGCTACGGGGTTTGTAGGGCACGAATTGGAAAATTTGTTTCTTTCACATGAGACCCCTGTGTCGAAATACCACTGGAAAATGCCTTTGATATTTTACCATTTACGTTTCCCCTTCTATTTATCAGGAACGTCTTATGCCATGAAATCGAGTCAATGTCTAATTTCAATTTTTTTTTTTTTTTGGTGAAGGACTCCCGATCCCCCCGTCAAGGCAATTTTGCCACGTACATCTGCTGAAGAAAGTAAACAGCATCTTGTTCACAATGCATTAATTATTATCTCGATTCCCACGTTTCAGAAAATAGCCTAACAGTGTTTGGTTGAACAGAAAATTACCCAAGATCCCCCGCCCTTGTCTTGATCCTTTTACCGGTGTACGATCATTATCCTGCAGGTACGACTTTTTCGAAATTGCAGAGGTCACACGCAGATCACTGGTGATGCACGAAAATGATGTTGGCTATCTTGATTGCCAAATACCATGAAATTGCAACTAACAGGCTTTAGTTTCCACAAAATTTTCTTGGTGGAGATTCCCCTGAGCCTTCTGTTTTGACCACCTTATCGGTGTATGATCATTAGTGATCATGACCCTCTGGTAACGCCTATATTCTGCAGCTGCGCGGTCGCGCTTCACACAACGAAAATAATGTTTTTCTGCATTTCTCGATTGCCAGATGTTAGGATAAGGTCATTTAACTGTACCTAATTTCAAAAACTTTTTGTCCAGACAGCTCTTTCATCGAGGTTTTAGATATTTGGCGCTCGCAGAACTCCGCCGTCACAAAGTCCCCCCCCCCTCTTCCCCAAGAGCAAACATGGCAGATATTACTACAGTGCTAATATTACAGTGGTTCGTCACTTGGCTTTGTTACAATATACTTTGTTTCCTAAAGATAACGTTGCATCAATGAAACAAAGAGTAGGCCACGAGACAAAAGATGACAAGGCATACGGGCGCTAGTCCAAGTGCTGGGGGTCAATTAACATCCCCTTCCGTCACCCCGAGCTCCGGGCAGAATTTAGAAAAATGGGGTAATTTCCCCGGGTACTGCGAGTTGTTCTTAAGCAAAAATACTTATATCCTCATTCCAAAAACATCTTGTATGACTATTTGCGATATGAGGCTACATTTTATCCCTGAACTTTCCAACTATTTCTAAAACAGCGGAAAGAGGAAACAGGAAAAGATGATAATATTGCGTGGATGACAGAGCATGTCTGATAAATCAAGTCATCATTCATGTCCCAATCTACAGTATATTGTCATTAGGAGTCGACCAGAACTTACAAATAAGCTTAGGGTTCATAATATGAAACTTTTATGGCAATTAAAGTTATTATAAAAGCTACTCCTACGAGACACATAAAAGTTATTTGGGGAAAGGCTAAAGAGCTATCTGATAATATCTTATAATGTGTAAAATGAGCAGCATATTTGCAAGGGATCCATGCTAACTTGCCTCTATTTTACAACAAGAATTATACAAAAGGTTAATTTGTTTTTACGTTCCAGGGAAAATATATTGAAGTAAAGGGAGCTGTTCTCGTCAGTAAGAGGAATGTAAATTGTGAATGATTTCCCTGTGGAGTTATTTCATAAATATTTGTCGCTTTTAAGTGGTAACGCTACACCACTTCTCGACTGACGCTTGGTAACTTACTTGGCAAAACAATAGTTTATTACGACCCTAAAGAGATGCTGAGTATCGCTGAATGAGGAATTTAACTGCTTTATTTAATACTATCAACATCACCAGTAAGCAACAACTTACAGTGGAAACCATCCCAAAACTTTCATTTGTGAAATATAAAAAAAAATCGCCTTTATTGAAGAGATAAAATATTTTTGATTAAAATAATTCCTCATGTGGTAAAAACGTTACAAACTTTAATTTCGGATCAGCAAAGAAAGCATCTCTCCTACATTTTAAGCAAAATAGATCAAAACAATGAATTTGATGTTAATAATTTGGGCTAGAATACGATGACATTGATACCTGAATAGTTCTCTAGTCGCCCTATAGTTTAGTCACAAATCATTTCCCCCCTCTCCGCCTTTATTTTGCCAGGCAGCATTCTTATTTTGATTAATCGCGTTGCAAAATATTCCACGACGTAAAAATCGCTTACCCTTGTCTTTCTTTTGAAAAATGCAACTGAGTGCAAGTGGAACGTGGTATACGAAAAATTTCAGACCACCGTGAACCTCTTACAGAAAGTCATTAGATTAAGTTCCATCTTTAAACACCAAAAATGAATTTAAGGCTAAACATTTCCTTCAATGAAACACTTCGGCAGACTCCATCAGTAATTCTACTGAAGCTACCAGTGATGAGATAACATTAGTTCATATTACTCCTTTAAGTTAGTACTGTCCGACGAAATCCATCATCTAATACAAAAAAGTGTTAACACCTTCAGCCAACATTTTCTTTCTTGCGGAATCTTAAACACGTCTATCTGTTTCTATTTTATTGCAACTATAAGCGTTACGACATAGTTCGAATGTGATAATAAAATGTTACAGTTTTCGTGTTGAGAGGCAATAAGAGGAAGTTTTACAGAAACACACTAACAAACCAATTTAAGTCTCGTGTAAACATTTACCAGCGATGAAACACACTCCAAATCGGTACTCGTAAATGTAAAGTTTATAGTCACGATGATGGAAAGGCTTCATTTTCAATTTACAGAATATGTTCATATGGTTGGTTACTTTATGGACAGATCCAAATACACAGGCGTTTATAAAAACCAGGATTTATGGGTGTAGTATCGAATAGAAGATTACTTTGTGGGGGAATTTATTAGTGTTCATTACGTAAGGTGTATGTAGTAGTGAATAGGCGATTAACTTAACATCCTAATGTGTTTATTTTTGTGTGGATCTTATTTCAATAGAGGCACAATTGTGAGTTTACTTAGTGTATACTTTTTTGTCGCGCGTACAAAATTATGACACCCAAAATGTGTATAAGCTCCCTCAATGACGTAAGAAATTTCTATGAAGAAAGGATAGTTAAATTGCATACCAACACGTGCATATTCAAGTTAGGGTTACTCCTTAGCCGAGCGTCATTGCACTTCACTTGCCACTAGATGGGCAAGTGACAAGCCTACATGAAGCGCACCTTAAAGCAGCAGGAGTTACCTTGACTCTAAATAGAAATTCCATCGCTTTTAATTGCAATTTTTATCCTTCTTTAAAATCACTTGAAGAAATCTTGATTAAGTTGACAAATTCACTATTCAAAAGTTTATGCTGAAAACATTTCACCAAAAGCTCTAAATAATGGGCGAAATAAAGAGGTAATTTCAAACCTGTGTTTTTTAAGACAAACATAGGTAGTAAGTAAGCTAACGAGACATGTTGCTCAGAAACTCAGTGATGGACAATGTGCTTACAAGGTATAACGTCATCTATTCTTTGGAAAGAAACTGTCTACTTCATTTTCTTGACACTCTCAAAAGGTTATGAGCTAAGCATGGGACTAACCCCCCAATATATATATATATATATATATATACATACATATATACCATGCATCAGAGATAAGAATCTTAACAGCTAAACTAGAGTTCTTCTGTCCTAGGGGTGTGGACACCATAAAAACTCGAAGGACCAAAAGTTTGCGGGTAAACAACGGAGCCCCTAAGTTCACTTGCATTATTTGCTTAATGTATTTTTCTTTTTGTTGGGATGATAGCGATGTTTTAGGATATAGGCAGACTCGATAGCTGGACAAGGTACTGAGGGTGGGGGTGAAATAGGGGAGGCCACATAGCTTTCACGGGGAGAAATACTTTTCAGAGGGCCAGATGTGTTAAAGAATATTGAGGTTATGTCAACAGAAAATTTCCTAGGACACAAAGATTTTTCTTGTGGGCACCATCCCATTTGGCTACAAACTTAGACTGAGGAAATGGTGCAAATAAATAAATAAATGAACGAACGAACGAACGAACGAACGAACGAACGAATGAATGAATAAATAAATAAATAAATAAATAAATAAATAAATAAATAAATAAATAAATAAATAAGTAAATAAATAAATAAATAAATAGACATGTTGTTTGAAAACTGAAAACTGTTTTATTTTTAAAGTAAATTACGCAATAGCAAGGTTAACAAATTTTCTTGGTCTTCAGAGCAAAGAAAGCAGCACAAACATTTCGGCGGGTCATACGAAAATTGTATTGGGTCACACTTTGCCAACTTTTGCTCTACGCCAGGAGTTTTTGCCTGGGGTATGCGAACCGGCCTTGTGGGTATGGGAGATCATTTAAGAGTAAGTAAACATCCTTGATAAATATGTAGAATTTTGTTGAAAAAGGTAAGGGCAGGGTACATGTGACCACCCAATACGGTTGATAATGTTAGTTACAGTGCTAGGTACTACGTCCAAGTACTACACTACATTCTAACTTTAACCGTTCTAATATTCAGCTGGCAAGGCCACCATTTGCTCATAAACTCAGAGATTCGTGTAGTGTAGCCCATTTTCCAATACATCACAGTAATTTATTATGTAAATTAAGATATTTAACTTTCGTGAGGTGTGAACAGACCTTATGCACATGGTGTCACTGAACAGAAAGTGCGCCTCTCGATGGAGGCAGGCGCGTATCATTGCAATTTTCCCCAACAAATACAGATAGCTGCATTGTGTACCGCTCGAATTCGCGCGTAGTCTACGTCGTGCGTGTTGTGTTTCAGTGTTTTTGCTCCAAAATGACGTCACGTGACATCAGTGCACAAGGTCTTTTGTCGGCATTGCAGATGGGTCAGTGGGCCTAGGGAAGTTGCGTGTACACAGTTTCAAGAAATTGCATGTAGCAACGCCGTGTTGTGGGTGGGATAAAATGTCCTTGACTGAGGGTGTACATCTTGGGTCATGCATATTCCAAGGATATGGTACGCCATGAAAGATGATTGGAAACCCCTGGCCTAGCAGCCTATTTTGTAAATAGATTTGAACAACTGTAGCTAACACCGACATGAAACTGTATCTATAATATCACCAGATTGTTGAAGCAATAAAAATGGATTTCTAAAAAGTAAACTTTGAATCGGACGTAAACCTCCTTTTAAGATAAAGCGTTCAAGCTTGAATAAATTTTATCTTCAAGTTTTCAGAATGATATTTCTCTACAGTATATGTACATTTTTCACTCCAAAGCCCGAAAAAGACTTAAAACAATGATTAAAATCAAATACATTTGATGTTTTGAAGAAATCTTCAATTTTGGCATTTTGATTGATTCAGTTTGCCGTTTTTCATTTGCATAACTTCCTGTTCATTAGTTTTAGGTCAATTCATTAACTTTAAACTCACCCCACACCAGTGACGGAGTGTCCATATAGTCAGGGGGTCCTTCTCCGCCCCATGGACTAGCTCAAATCGCCTGTCGGCACCATTTTTAGGTTTACCGTATTGAGGCATAGGGTATCTAACACTAACCCACACGACTTCAGGCACATTCCAAGTTGCACAGAATTCCCTTGGTGTTGTACTCATGACAACCAATGAAGTTATCATGTCTTTACCATCGAAAACTGAATCCAAGCGAAGAAAATACTTAAGGTTATTAAATTGGTGGTAAATCCCGTCGCTGTAAGTTTACCGTTAAGTAGGAAAGTCATAAAGCTAATTCTTGTCTCCAGTACCTCAACACGATGTTTACTTAAAATGAGCTACACCCTACGAGAGACTGAACGATTAGTGTGATGTCTGTATTCCTTCACCATCGACATTTCCTAAGTGAAAATTCTCATATTCATAGTGCAGTGGAAAGGGGATGTTACACCACGTTTGCAGCTGTATCAAAACTTTAACTCAAACAAATGCCCCAGGCTGGTAGGCCTGTAGGCGGCATCTAATGCGGAGGGGAAAATTAAGGCACCTTCTTTTTTCAAGACTAAGACTGTCACTTTTTAATCTTTTTAAGCCGAACGACGTCTACCAAACACTGCGAGAAATAGAGAATCTACGACTTGAGCTTGTTTTCGCTCTGCTTAAAGCACCAATAAATCTAGGATACGAGCAGCTTATAGAATCCGTTAAAGATTCCATGCAAAGACCTGACGTCACTGACAAAAAATAACATCGTTGTAAATGCTTGGGCGCACCCAATCTCTTCGAATTAAAATTTCATTTCAATTCATTGGGATCACTTGCGGCGGCATCCAAATTAGACCAATAAATCTGAGTAACAGAATCGATTGATTGCTGCGTAGAGCCAAAGATGTAAGCTTGTGTCCACGGTAAGTGTCCAGAGAAAATGTACTTCCGAAGGAAAGAATAGGAACAGTGGGAATTCATTTTTACGTAAACTTCTAATAGTGAGCTCGAGTGCACTGCCGTCTAGACTTCACTCTTCCATGGATCTCGGCCAAAGGGATTTCAAGGAGATTTTAAAGTTTCGCTGGTGCCGAAGTAAATTATTGCATGTTTGTAATTAGATCAAAAGGGTTCTTCGTCTGTGAAATCCAGTTTAATGGTTTTGTTGAAAAAAACAAAACATTGTCTAAAATCCGAACACTTTCCGTAAAGGTATACGGTCTTTAAAGTTTCTACATTACTCAGAGGTATTTCTGAGGGTAAATGAAAGTATGGTCACAGACTTACTTTAGAGGGTTAAAAATGACACCAAGGCACACTTCGAGTAACAAATATAGGCTGCGCCTACAACAGAGAGGCCCTAAGCGTAACACCTCTTATTGAAACTATAATTGATGATCATTTTCAATCACTGCAAACTATTTTGCATAAAAGGGGAATTACATGACCCAGAATGTATTTAGGAATACCCCCAATCTACTAGTAATTGGTGACTTCACATTGATTGACACATCTTTCGAAATAGAATCTCTGTGATTGTCAATTATGACTTGTTCAGTCAGTTGCGTATACTGATTGCACAGCAGACAGCTTACACAGAGCACTGTGAGAATATGGCCTTGAGCAATTAAACTCCGCGCATAACTCTTTGGCTTCAACATTAATGTGCAGTACAGACACTTCAGACAGGTGTTTTTATATTGGGGAGGATGAGCTAGAAGTAAATTTGTTGGAGAGAAGTCTTACCGTCTGGTGGGAGAATTCCTTGAGAAGCATTCTCAAAAACTGCCAGTTGTATTTTAGGATAAATTTGTTAGTGTGGAAAGGAAAAATATAGAGTTTGAATTAGCAGAACCCTTCGTAGCTATGCATTAAAATGGTTGGCTGGCTATGGACGGACGGACAGACGGACGGACGGACGGACGAATGGGTATTCGTGACGTTTAGCTTGTAAACATGATATCTCTAAATAAGAATAATGGATACTTTTTATTCTTGGTAAATATTTTTATCATATTCAGAGAAAGGACTATATTCTTTTGGTTGAGGTCAGAAGTCATTTGAGGTCACCAGAGGTCAAAAACCGATACCCTTGTACGATGAATCTTATTATTTTTGGTAAAAGGAAAAGGTTTTCTGGGGTAAGTTGCTTCTAAACACGTTATCTAAAGATAGGAACACACACAGCCTACATACACGCGCCAGTGTGATTGCATAGATTCCTCTCGCCTTTGGCAAAGACAACAAAACAGGATGTGTGAGGTACCTGATCTTTTAAGTAATAATTCCTTCCTCTGAAGAATCTTGTTATCAACTTAAAATAGGATAAAATTCACCACCTGCCAGAATGTATCTATATTGCAACACTTTCACATATGTTGTTAACATGGACTCAGCTTGCCCCATTGCCGGCTTCATTTTATTTTGTATGCAAAACACAGCCTCTCTCAGACTATAATTAGAAAATAGTAAAGTGCATCAAAAGTAGACAGAAACCCTCAGCATGTAGGTTTGTTGAAAAGATATACCTGCACATGGGAACACTGACAGCTTCAGTATCATTTGAATAGGCTCTTCAGATTGTGTACGAAGACTTCATATGGTAAAAGTAGCAACTGTCAGATGTACGAGTGTTTTTCACCTAACAGACTTAAATTCTAAGATCAATGTCTACAATCGTCACAGCCATTCAAAGGAAAAAAGTCATAGCCACTCAAGGAACATGGTCACAGCCAGTCTATTGACAGGGTCAGGACCCCTCGAAGCAGGGTCATAGCCAACCAAAGGACAAAGTCATAGACACTCAAGGGGCACAGTTCAGCCAGTCAAGGGGAAAGTTCCCATCCCACCAAAGGTCAGTGCCAAAGCTACTCAGGGTTAGGTCACAGTCACGCAAGGGATAGGGTCACAGTTAGCCAAGTTTTCGGGTCACAGTCAACCAAAAGAGAGGGGTTGTTAGTGAGAAAGCACTAGAAGAATTAATTAATTCAGGAAAATCCTTTACAGACCATTGCGAGAGGGTTAGCTCGATTGACACTGTGAATGGGAATAAAACTTTTCGCTGATATAGCTTGAAGGTTCTTATAATCTTAATGAAGATATGTTACTGCATGCAATGTTCCTAAATTCTATATCTTGTTTAGCGTTCTTAAAATTGTTATTCAAATACTTAGTTGGATGAAATTTTTACGGTAAAGAATCTAAGGTTTTATTTTACATAAAACGTTTCTACTGTAGATTGCAATCTGCTCAAGAACCTGTGTTATGAATTGCTTTTGTGTGATTGTCACATGTTAATGTTTAATATAGATAATTTTTTAAATTCCCACTACTCTTACATGACGAGTGTCAACCCAACCAAATATTTACATTTTGCCACGTTGGCGAACAGTTTGTCATAAACGGATCACTTATTAAGTTGGCTGGACCAAATTTCTGATAGCCTATGCTATGTGAACATTTACACAGAGGGCAGTACAGCGTATGAGCTATCGATGAAAACTAATACTGAAGCAGCAAAATCTTTAAAAGAATGAAGAATGACCATGCAGGTTAATGCATGTACTCTAAGCCAAAAATTAAAGATTTCCAAAGGTATGGTAATTGTAGAAGATATTATCTTAAGTTTTGCCTTGTTGGCATTGCTTACAGAAGGATACTATGTAGCTGTATGATTTATTTAGTTAGAATGGTTTATTTATAGAATTTAGTAGCTGTGCCCAGTGTTCACTGGATAATTCGAATAAAAACCATTGAAATCCACTTAATCCAGATAAATCGAAGCTGTGTATCTAATTGTGACAAAATTCTGGAAAGAAATTCACCAGCCTGGATAAAGATATTGTATAAAATGCCTTAAGTTAAGTTCTTGACTACTTTTGCAAACACTGCCTAGAGAAACTAAAAACTTTTACTAAAAGTTTAACCAGAATAAAATAGCAACAAACTTAAACGAAAACATCGTTTAAATCTGAATAAATCGCAGGATAAATGTTCTTTTACAGGGATTACATAAAAGTAATTGCTTCTTATTTAACATTTTTAAAAGAAAAACGTTTAATGTTAAGAAAATTGTGCCTAAGGGAAACTTTTAAGTTTAATTCTTTTCTTCGACCGATTTAATTTCGAGCACTCGAGTTGCCAAGATTCACCATCACGTCGAGAGCGGCACCTGCTGTAAATAATGCCGGATTTGACTGCATATAAAGTAGGTTAACTGCTGCTGTGTAACCATGCATGTAGTACTACTGGAGAATGAAACGGTGCTGTTTGTTGTTATAACTGAGACTCCCAGATTACCGACTTTGTCGAAGTAAAATGTTTCGCGGGAGCAAGATGATTAAATTACATTCTCAGAGTACAGTGACTTTTACCCTCATTCCACGAAGTACTGCAACTTGCATCGACGTTACTTGTCCGTGGACTGAATCATAATATCTTGTTGTTCAACATTGCCATTTTTATCTTGTGTAATCAAACATCGGTTACAACACTGCGAGCAAACTTACGAAACGCTGTCATCGGGTATCTCTAATGTAACCAAATATCAACCACCAGACTGAGAGCAAACATAATGAGAAGGTATATCATTAGGCCGAAAGTTTCATTAGGTATCTCTGATGTAACTCAATATCAACCGCAAGACACAGAGCAAACATAATAACAAAGAATACCATCAGATAGAAATTATCATCAGGTATCTTTGATATAATCAAATATCAACCAAAAGACTGACAGCAAACATAAGAAGATATATCAGCAGGTCAAAAGTGTCAAGTATCTCTGGCATTACCAAATATCAGGAAAAAACCTGGCAGCAAATGTAATGTAAAAATATAAAAATCGTATCTTAAACTGTTTAGTGAAACTAAATGCTATGCACAATACTGCAACATACTGAATAAAAAGGTATCATCAAAAGGTATCATCAGGTTTTGTTGATGTAACAAAATATCAGCTACCACTCAGGCAGCAAACTCAATACGAATGTACCGTCGGGTAGGCCTATTTGCCTTTACACTCGGATATTTAAACCTGTTCCAGGCATTCATTGGAAGTATTAACATCATCTAAAGCATCATAATTACTTTCTCTTAGATAATAACTCAATACTGGGATGATTGTGACTACGAGAAAAGAATCATAACAAGTAAAGAGTATATTGCGCTTAAATAATGTCCAAAGTTTGCGAAACGTGCTCATATGTTAAGAGCATTACTTACTGATACATTGCGGCGTTATTTTATTTCCATCAGATAAGCAAGTCAATGCGCACAGTCTGAAATAGACGCGGAGAAAAGCGTTTCAAGGTTGTAGGAAGGGGCGGAGCTTATTGATTGTTGAGGTGTTAGGTAGACGAGATTGTGTGATAGGGTGGAGAAATCCTACCAAGCTACAGCTGGTATCTCTTGTCTGGCCTAGTTTATTGATGTTAACACTGTTGCTAAATAAGATTAAGTTGTTGGGTTAGTAAATATGTATGACAGTCATTGATAATTTAAACATAATTGTCTTTAGTTGTGCTGTAATTCAGCCTCAAAACAACATCTATGTATATTGGAAGCTATCTTGAACTATTCTTTGATTTAATTTGCTGTGCGTACCGTATGCATGTATAAAATACCCAGGCAGAGTGCTTCATAGTGTTAACTACTGTATCATACGGAGCTTCACTGTGGATGATTATTGAATTAGTGCAATTAGCGATTTCAATCAACCAGGAAAAGAATCGTGATCGTATTCGTAAATAATGCGATCTGGTGTAGACTCCCTGTAGCATAAAGAATCAAAGGATACACGTATTTTAAAGGGTGCCCCATTCATCAAATTGTCTTCATTTATTTCCAACAACGAAAGAGCCGTGTACCATTCTGACGAAGTTAAGATGAATTCATTGCAAGAAAATCGTGCTTTGGGGAGGCTTACAGTCACTCCTGCATCGCATCGTATCGCATTTGAAGATTAGATTTCAACGAGGTTATTAATGGTGCTACAAGGGAAAGAAAAACACTTAAATGTACATGTATGGTTGAGATGATACTACAGTATCGAAATACAGGCACGTATTCTGCCATTTGATAGTCAGACGTTGTATTTAGTGACGCAACAACTGATGCTCAGACGTCATGTAATTGTGTCGTTTTAATAATAGTGTTGGAATAAAAACAGCTAAGCAAGACTTGCGAATCTCATCTACTTTAGCTTCAAAACATATTTTATGGTTGAAATGTTTCACATAATGGCGTGCATATATCGGCTAAAATCAGTGTTAGGTTATTCAATCTTTACAATTTAACCTCTATGTCATTAATGAATTATGCATGCAGAAATGTTAATGGGAAGGTACACCTATCCGCCAAATCGAAAGTTCAGCTTACTTCAAACTTAGGAGTTGAATGACACATTGTTTCATATATTTAAGGTCAATTGACCTTTGACCAACATTTAACCTTTGACCTCAACTCTAAACAATTACAAGGAACTTTTTAAAATTTGTCAAACCGTTATCTACATACCACGTGGTTTAATGACTTTTCTTATATACTGATGCTCTTATTTCCCTATACATTACACTATAATGCGTGCCTTTAAGATGCTGCTAATCGGTCCTCAAGTGTTCCAGACTGAAGGTCTCTTTTATTTGAGTTTTAATTTGAAGTTTTATCGCGGTAGACAGGACTTCATTTAACCAGCAAGTTGTTAAGAAGAAGATACGATGACCATTTCTGTCACACAATGCGTACTTGAAAATGATTTAATAATTTTCAGCCATCAAACTTTGATCTTAACTTTCTTAATGGTGATCTGCTCTTTTCTTATCCCAGTAATCACTAGACAGGGGCCACTGTTGAAATATGCTTTGAGGTGAGGTTTGTTTACTTCAATGACCAAGCTTCAGTCAAGAATCTCAGTAAAACAGCAGACAAACGTTTAATTAATGTACTTCCTTTGTACCTACAAGATTTCAATGCATCGACTGCCTGAAACATTGTTCGAGCCTATACATTTCTCTTAATTTGAGTTTCCTCGTCAGTATATGGGAAATATATTTGGAAATAAGTTCTGAAGAAATTCTTCACCGAGGTTAACTGAAAGGAGATTATTGTGACGAATAAAGACAAAATGTTAAACTTTTATATTTTTGCACGAAGGTTTTCGACTAAAAGTTAACGAGAACAACTTGGGGGGGGGGGGTTCTTATTATTGCCATGTTTACAATGCATCACTGATCCTAGTAGATCTTTGTATTGAGATAGGAAAATTGGCGAGAAATGCAAGACTAACATCAGCAACATCGTTGAAAAGTCTATAGGATGATGTATCTCCTTCCTAATACGTCCCTAATTTAAAGAGCTCTTTCTAGTAATCAAATTTGAATCTTCCGAGGGTCCTTCCAGTGCTAGCCGTGATCCGCAAATGACCCGCCGATTGCAACTGAAGCCTCTTTAGTTTACGATGGTCATGATGAATACAAAAGACACCCTCGAAAACACTTTTCTTTTGGACAAAGTAATAGCCTAGGTATCTACCTAAATCTCTACCTATATGCACTGTGTTTTGAAAGAGTTTGTGATTAAAATTAGCTCTGTGATACAATGGACCTGTAACAAACGTTGTAGCTCCATGGAGATACATGCAATGTACTAGCAAGGTGTTTTGACTGTCCGTCATGGGTAAGGACTCTTTTAGATGAAGCCGTCACTAAAATCGAACTTGTTTGTGAATTTATCAGTTGTAGCCTATAACCTTGTAAAGAAAAAACTAATTATGTCTATCCTATGTATGGCGCTTCACGCTACGTTCCATTTTGTTCAGAACGTTACCATGGCGACAGTCTCATTTAGATAAAATGTGATTGCAAATAATAGCCTCTATCTTGGTAAACTGTTTGCTTTTCCAATCGTTGTCAAGACCTCAAAATACTGTCACCGACAAAACTACAAAACAAATAAGAGATTTAATGCACGGGCTTGTACAATCTTGTGAACGACCAAAGTGTCATTAATAGCTCCAATGAACACGTAAACATGCTCTAATGTAAACTAAATGTAATTACTGCACAAGGAGTGCGTTATCTAATTGACTCAAATTGGGCACTATATAGTATAATCAACGAAGCGGAGAACATCTATGGACATTTCAAGTGAGATGGTTGGAACATCTAATAAAAATTTCAATTGAAGATCTTAGAAAACAATCGTTAGGTACCAGAAACCTGTCTTCATGTAAGTGATTTCGCAACGTTAACAACTGTACAAGGGAAGCCGATTGTGCAAATAGTATTCCACTTGACGGCAGAAAACAAATGTCACAGAATCAATTTGAGAAGTGAAATCACGTGAAGTTGGCCAAATCACATGGTTTACCCACGGTTCCAATCCATTTGCATTTAAAATAGCCTTGGGCGACGGGACTGGTATTAGACCCCAATTAGACAACACAATGGTAGGGACTGAAAACAGTCTGCTCGCAGCGCAGTTTGACAAGCATAGGGACATGATAGCGACCCAACGTGTAAGGTTGGCCTAGCTAGTTAGTAATTTCATTTCTGTAACGATCGAACCGAGGCGACAATAGTAGTTATGTACACGTGGCGTGACAGTGTCATCAGGCTTAAATGATATCTCGGTGAAAGAGGAATAGCTTTTGCTTCTCTTGCAATGGTACGTGAAGGCTATGAAATTAAGACTGAAGATCCATAACTTATCAGGGATATTCTTGTTTGTACTTTTCAAGTCAATCAAGAGGCATACCTCCTGTAGTTTATGCAAAGATACTATGATGTATACATCGCAGTGCATACTGAAGAAGCTTAGTAAAGGGACATAAAGCACAAAGACCTGTACAGTGAAGTATGGATCAAATTGTATCTGCGTGGCCCAACCAAACTATTAATGTAAATGCAGTTTCGCAACGATGTAATTGAGCTACTGAGTTAACATGGGTAGAGGTGGGGTTACTTGGGAATAGTAAGGAAGTCTGGCGGCGAAGCCCGTGCAAAATTCCAGAGACAATCCTGTACTTCGGTCAAGGTTCATCTTCTAAGATTCATGTTTGAAACCTCGTGGAAACTTTGTCGATTTCGTTACAGCTCATCTGCAAAACAGCATCCAAAAGAAAAGTTTTGGAGAACATGTGTTTACTTGGAACAGTGTTTGTCCAAAGTGGAGGTTGGGGGACTACCCCACAATCCACCCTTGAAGGAAGGAAGGAAGGAAGAGGGAAGGAGGGAAGGAAGGAAGGAGGGAAGGAAGGAAGGAAGGAAGGAAGGAAGGAAGATGAAGAGGAAGAAGAAAAAATAAAGTAGGAACAATAATAATAACAACAATGAAACAACAACAGCAATAATAATAGTTATAGTAATAATGATTTGCCCTTAAATATTGCCTACCCAACGACAGGCATCAAACCTCTTTACAAATCATACCCCTGCTCAACGATGGCCTATCCAGAGACAATCCCTCCAGTATGCAGCCGGTATAGACTGCTCGTCTTGGCAAGATCCCTCACCTTTGCACATTTCATAATTGGGCAGAATAAGGCAATTTGAACCAGCATTACGCGAACCAGTTACCCTTTGATCGCAAGTCCGACGCCTTAGCCATTGGTACACCACGTTCTATATGTAGGACATTATTCAACCGCGACACACACTAGTTTAATAAGTTCTCGAAAAGTAGAAGGGACGAAATCACAAGTCCCCAATGAAATTGTAGACAAAGTGTTGAAAGCAAACACATATGCAGGGACTGGCCTTTAATGCCGGCTTCTGACATTCAACTGAAGGATCTAACGGTGCCGAGAAACTAGCTCCGAAGTCTTCATTCCTTATGCTTCACATGATACAGAACAGAAATAAAGAAGCAACTGCCCTGCTCTTTAAAAATTAAAGCTCAAGATATGTTTGGTTGTACTCGCAATTGAGAGCGACGAATATAACAGCACATTTAAGGTCTTCATCGTGAGAAACAACAATATCATTTTGCTGCCTCCGTCTGAATTAGTCACTTGAAATACCCACTCAACCTTGAAAGCTATGACGTCATTCATGACGTTTAATGCATGGCGTGACTGTTTCATTCTTCAATAAGGCCCACTTGACACTTAAACCCACAAGGTGCATGAACTTGCGTGCATTCAAATGAGCAAGTCAAAGTGTATTTCATAGATCGATGTATATCTTTATGTCAGTATAGGTTACAAAACGATTGAAGCAGTTTAAGCCATTAGACGATTTTTGCTTCAAGAAAAATTTTAAGCGAACACCCTGCACTCCCATATCCTACGTTAGCTGCCGTGCACTATCAATGCAATGCTGCGAACATTGGTCGATTAACCTTCAGTAATAATTCAGCTAGGGTAAAACACTTACTGTAATAGATTATAATTTTCCATTTAGCACATGTTAAGAACCCAATAGGTTCCTTATTGCCCTGCGAACTTGCCATGACGTGGTGGGTTAAGTGAACCAGTTCAGTGTGTTACACAGTTCATACGAACCTTAGCCCTGCCCTTGTATGTGTTGCTCGCAAAGCGTGTACTATCATCGTGACGTACATATACCCAAAAAATGTTGCACTGCATACCATAGAATGAGTAGTATATCCCTGTACTGCCCCAGGATTTCAATCCTGAAAAGTTAGATGAGTTTTAACGGCCCAGTTTCAACCAATTAGTTCAAATCCTGTTCAAATCCTGAAAAGACCAAGAATCAAGTATTAACAGGTTTTAACGGGATACCAACAGATACCAACAGGGCTTGTTTATTCTATAGGAGCCACCTGTTGACATCCTATGTATTTCCTGACTGCAACAATATTAATACTAGTAAGTGATGAATTCTAAGTTGGTACGTGTTACCTGGTTAAACACCAGTTCAAAAACAGAAGCGGTGTGGTAATGTCATGTCATGTGCTGTATACTTCATTCTCTGAAGCGGTAGTGACCATTAAGTACACAACAATGAAGCCTTCGGTGGCATTTATATTAATGTAATTTTCATGGGATTTTGTGGAATCGGCTCTATCTCAGAGTCTAGTTACAACTCATTCCAGACCATTTCAGATTCAGGAACTTCCAGTTGGGGCTAATGCATGGTCCATAACGGACTGGAGTCTGGAGTTGAGTCAGAGTCGGAACCGTCCGTAGTACAGCTAGGTTGTTTATACTTTGTGTGTTGTACCTATTGAACATGGACATAATTATACAAATGCCTAACGATGTATACACGCCTTTCTCATACGGGTACAAACCTGCAGTGGGTGTACATAGATCATATTCTCCATGTTTGTATTGTGTTGTTTTGTTAGCTTAGCATACGGCTAGTGTGTCATACTTAAACCATTTACACCGGCCCAGCAAACGCTACGCTAACCATCGAAGCCAGTGTCGGATCTGTAGGCCTACCTTTTTCTGACGTTTATATAGGAAGACTTGCAGCCAACATAGGGCGGGCAAACGTTAGGCGTGTCATATCGTTCGTAACACTGAGTTTATAGGCTACCTGCACGTAAGGGTAGTGTAATGCTAGAGCTTAAGTCCACTCTGAGTAGAACAGTTTGTATATTGTGGGACGACTTTGTTCAGCTTTGTACATTACAAGGTTTAAGCCATTTTAACACTAAATCCCAAGACCATGTACTAGTTCGCTGAACTAATCAGATACGGTAACACAGTGAAAGAAATAACATAAGGCTACTCCAAAACTACAGCAAAATTCTAACTTTATGACAAAAGTGAAATCAGATAAACATTAAAGGTATCTTTTACGGTGAAGAATGAATGGGAATGGCACGTGACTTTTACGTTCTGTTTTCTGTTTCTATAAGCAACCCCTGCATTACGACTCCCCGATTCAAAATAAAAATCATTAATCATGTGCAGGTTCTAAAACAATAGAATATATGCGTGGCAAAGTGGCAAATTGACAGATTTTCATGAGAAACTTCTACAATCAGGCAAGATTTATTGTAAATGTGATTTGTGATTCAGTTTTAGAAGATAGAAGTAAAGGCGAAGATAGTGTACTAAAATTTTGACATTTTGTATACAAATTATAATAAGCCTTCGCGCAGTTTATATTTTCAAAAGAGAAATACAGCAGTCCTATATGCTGTAAAGGATAATTTTGGCTTTCAACTGCTCACTAATAGGCTTGCTGTCGACATTGCTTTTGACATGTTTTAACAAATCCTTAGATCAGAAAAATGACTGGCAGAGTGTTTACTTCGTTACAAATCCCAGCTTAAAATGGAAACTCATCTGTAAAGGCTCAAACATGCATTTTTGGATTAAGTAGTAGTCACATTGCTACCCGACTCGAAAAGTAACTGAATCGCTTAAGTCCAGTGTTCAAAACAATTTTCATGAGTGTACCTCATTTTTTATAATATAGACTCTTTAAAGCCTTGAAAATGTACAATTTTGTAAACTCTCTGTTCATTCCAATTCGGAATGACCACACTTGATCTCTTCTCAAGATTTCACCAATGTAAAAAGTAGATATGTTCACGGACGGGTATTGATTACATTATGTACCTTACCAATCCTGTTTGGTAAGAAAAGACCTTTTAAAAGCAAAACCAATTTTGTTTGTATGTATTTAACACTTATATATCATGATGCGGTAACTACACACAACCACATAAATATACATCGATATGTACATTTACACTGTTTATTAAACCTTTTAAAATAGCATCAACATATTCATCTATTGTCTTGTTTTTGCTACTAAATTACAGTAGGTGGCATACTCTTTAAGCAGTTAATACGAATTTTGAAGATAACCAGTAGCGTCTCAGTCCACGAGCGGCCTCAACTGCCGCCAGTCAAGAAGCATATATTTGTTCACTTCTCTTCAACATACTGAAAGCAATAAAAGACAAAGTGAGAGGTTATTCGGGTTCTCGCTCTAACAGGTACAAGGAAGCCATTATTATTCTCTTAAACTTGTCATCTTTCCAAATGATTCTCAAAGTGTTTGCCAAAATTTGACAAACATCAGGCAATAATTGACCAAACAGTTTGCTACATCTAAAGTAATGTTTTCAGTTGAAAGAAACTCGCTTGTTTGACTCTGGAGCCATCCATTTCATCGTGTAAAAACCAGGGTTAGCGGCGATATTCATGTACGTGCTCACGGTACACTTTAGGCAATCTGCGTACATTTTGCTGTAAACATCGGAACGCAGGAAACTTTGGCGGAGATGTTTTCTGAAAAGCTCTCAAAATATCTTTTAAAGGGTGTACCTTTCTGAAGATTATTATATCGTGCCAACAATCACAATTTGGAGATTAAAGTCAAGGGAATGACAGTAGAAGAGAGTATGTAAAGCCAATCCGAAAGATATGAGGACATAACAGCGGAGTTGAACTAAAAAGGGTGAACATAAGTTTCAGCAATGTAACACTTTTTAAGAAGAATATTTCAGAGGTCAGCAACCTAACACATATCTTGAAAATGTATGCTGAACAATCATTAAACTAACTCCCTACCCAGGGCCTTGTTTACACGTCAGGTTTCTATGGTAACGCAAAAAAGTCGTGGTGAGCCACTGATCTTTTCATATGAATGGATATTACATCCGCCATTGCTTAAAGATGCAGCGTTGGGTAACTACTTGGTGTTCAAAAAATTGCGCAAATTACTCCTTAACAAATCATTGTGCAACTAACGCATATTGGTTAAAGAAAATGTACCCAAACATGGAAAATGTCACTAAATATGGAAAATATTCAGTTAACCGCGGGAGGAGAGTGAAGGTCCTCCTGAAAGAAACTCTTTTAAATTTGTCTACATGTAATATTCATTAATCTTCACAAACAGCTGCACAATTTTGACTCGAAAAATGAAGCAAAGATATTTCCTTTTCACAGGCAATGATTTAGTGCATTTAAAGATATAGAACACCGAGAAGTATATTGCTGGCGTATTGAATGTTGCACATTGGAAACTGATTCTCTGTAAATTTATTGTTGTCGTAAGTTGTTTCCAGTAGGACAGACTTATCGAGTAGTAGCAACTCTTGACTCATCTTCTATGTTACAATATTACATTTCCGAGTTTGGGCATGTAAAGGTAACAAAGTTTCAAATTGCAGGTTCAAGTAGGTCTAAAGACAATCTTTAAGAATATCTGGGGCACATTTAGTAAAGTATACAAAGGCTTAATTGATATCGGAGAAGATCTTAAAGGTTCTCCACTTATGTTTCTTTCAGTGCCGCCCCTCCCATTTTCACACGTGTAGTATATTTGAGCACGTAGAAGCGTATACCTTCATTTTTTAACTTCCTCATAACTTTCATTTATTTCCTAAATTTTTCTCTTTCTGGTGGACCTATTTTTATATAACATTTGGTAAGTTTCAGTTTATCCAAACCTCAACTGTCTTTATGTGTAAAGTAGAGTAAACGAAATGAAATGAATCATGGGGAAGAAATGATATATCTCATCATCACATCACAATAAGACGTTGTTGGCCAAAGGCCATTTCGCCGCTATAGTTAGTTAACTGTCATATGCGCTTTGTAGTCAAAATAAAACTCGCTGCGTATCCAAACTTTGTCAAAGCTTGACTTAAATCCGTTTAAAGACGGTGCCGTAACGACGTGCGCAGGTAGCGAGTTCCACATATCTATGCTACGCTGAGTAAAGGATCATGTAGGACTTAACAACGAACTTAGTATTGACGTTGGTGCAATTATCTGCTGCACTTGCTGACATTTGTTTTGTTTTATTTTGACTGATCCTCCCTTGCGGGAACTCGGTAACCCTCCAATCAAGGAGTATTACGCCAAGTTGACAATACCAGTTCGTAGAAATTCTAAAAAAGAGTAGCCTATGTCATACCGTGTCCATTACTCTTTTATGTGGCTAAGAGTTTTGTAAGAGAAGTTGAAATAGACCCTTTTCCAAACAGACCCACAAAGGGTTGTGGGATAGAATTTTGGTGTGCGTAACGTTTTTTTCAAATAAGGCATTTTCTGTGGCCGAAAACGACGCGTCCCAAACCCCTGTTCCATAATACTTTGTAATTGCTTTTTGGAAAAAATGTCTATTAGCCGAGTGGTTTCCTTTTTTTAGCCGCGCTTATAGTATCCTGTCCACGGACTTCTTATATATGGACAGAGCACACTGCACGAACGTCCTATGCGTAAATTGTCACTATGGTACGTTCATGAGTAGGTTTAACAGAACATAGCATAACAGGTTAAAGGGCAAAGGAAGGCTAAGGCCCCATAAGATGCCCTGTAGTCCAAAACCCTAGTACTAAAAGCAAACAACCAACACCTAACGAGCCCAGTAGTAATTAGATTCTACCACTGAACTTCCTAATGTCTAGCCTTGCGAAAGGCTTCACTAGCTTTTTACAATGGCCTCGAACCCGAGAATTACTTTGGACTTTTAGATAACTACAAGCTAACAACGGATTCCTTTCAGAAAGAAATTTGTAAACCTGGAGCATGTCCCCTAACCCTTCTCAACTCCAGGTTGGTTAGCCCAAGATGTTAAAGTCTAAGGTGATAAGGTAGATTTCTCACCTCAGGTATAAGGCGAGTAGCTCTCCTCTGAACTTGCTATAAAAGAAATTTGTCCTTTCATAGAAGGGACTCCAGGCCTGTGAAGGGTAGTCGAGATAGGATCTTACCAACTGCTTATGCGAATTTAGTACAATTTCTTTACTAAAACTATTAAAATTCCTCTTGATCAATCCGAGCACCCTATTAGCCCACGGAGCAGTAGCTGCACAATGCCAAGATGGCTTTAAATCTCCTGTAATGACCACCCCCAGATCTTTCTCAAAAGTCACATTATTCAAAATACTACCATTCATGGTAAAATCATAGCTGAAATTTTTAGGACCAAAGTGAAGGACTTTGCACTTATCAGCGTTAAAAGACATTTGCCAAGTCGGCAGGTCGGAGACCATGAAAATAACCTATCCACGTCTTTTTGCAGAGAGGAAGCATCATCCTTATCACTAATCTTTCTATAGAGCTTAGTATCATCAGCAAACTTACTTAAACTAGATGTGAGAGAGCTATCAATATCATTTATGAAAATGAAGAAAAACGTGGGCCAAGAACAGAACTCTGTGATACTCCACTTGAGACTTCTTTTTAAGAAGAGAAATTACCATTAACAACAACTCTCTGAGATCTACCATTGAGCCACGGATTGATTTAGTCAGCAGACCTGCCCTTGATGCCTAACCTAAGCAGTTTTACCATGAGTCTGCCTAAAGGAACTTTATCAGAGGCTTTTTAAAAGTCGAGGTAAATGACATCAACACTGGAACCAGAATCAAGAGATAAACAGAAACACCTTTAAGAAAGCTCAGTAAATTAGTAACACAAGACCGGGTAGGAAACCATGATCAGACCCATTATCTAAAAGATACTAAAGTAACAGTCCTTGGTTAAAGATTCCATAAGTTTGCACACAACACTGGTTAAACTGAACGCAAACTGAAGGCAAGCTCCGATCCCCCTCCTTTTGAAAATTGGAGTGACATTAGTTACCCACCAGCCAGCAGGAACAAAGTTAGAATCCAGACACTTCTGAAAAATAATTAATAGAGGAACTGACAAAATCTCGGAGCATTCATGAAGAATGGCAGGATGGATCCCATCTGGCCCAGGGGCCTCACTACCCTTTAAACTCTTAAATTTATTACAAACCAGTTCCTCAGAGAAAACGACATCACTACTTGATGAAGAGTTATCAGAGGCCCTACAAGTTCCAAAGACATATGATTCCTTGGTAAAAACAGATACAAAATAAAAATGAAAAAATTTTGGGCTGACCTGAACCTCCTTGGCCAACTGTTTTTCGAACCTAGGTTTAGTGTCATTAACCAGATTTTTAACTAAGACCTCCTGAATCTTGTAGACTACAAAGTCATCAACATTCTTACTGATCCTATAGTAACGCCAACATTTACGTTTCTTCCTGGATGCCCTAAGTACCTCCCTAGAAATCCAAATTGGCCTATTTTTTACCACAGCTTTCTTGAGTGGGATACATAACTTTGTAGTGTCAGAAACAATATTTCTGAAAACGCTCCATGCCTCAGCAGGGCCTAAGTGAGAAAAACGAGCAGCCCGATCTATGGTAGGAAGCTCTTTAGCGTGAGTAAAGTTAGCCTTACTAAAATCTAGAAAAGTTTTGTCACTACCTTGAGGTTTGCTGAAACAACATATCTCAAAACTAATAAGGTCATGGTCACTACATCCTACCTTACCACCACTAGC
>WURT03385275.1:0-12394 GCA_009936505.3 Holothuria glaberrima | reverse complement strand
GCTCTGATTTATGAATTCTTGGTGACATGTTGCCACTCAATCCGTAACATCATATCATGCATTTTAATAAGTCTCAAGTAGACTTTTAACCGTAAACCTTTCCTTATGGTGCTGGGGCCGAATAGCGAGTACTTGCTAACCATATGTAATTGAGGAAAATCGGTTACGAAAATTGATCATGCAAATACTCAGGCAAAGAAGCCTTTCAGTCCACTCCCTCAGGTATCTTACACGTATGACATCTCAAGATCACTTTAATCAACCAGTTGTTTGTTATTTTTCACAAGTTGTTATTAAAAGTTACGATAGTAAAATTCGTGGTACTTTCTCAAAGAAATAAACTGCAGTAGGCACCAACCACAAGACAAGATGAGAAGATACCAAGACACAAGCAGTGCTCGTGATCATAACACAAACTCAATTTGGACTTTCATTGACTTACTGTAACTACAGGCAAGAATACACACAAAATTTGTATTGACTGTGTCCCGAGTTGTGATTGGCTGGTTGATGTTACACTGGCAATCCCACTTGTCGTTACAATTAGTTCCGAGAAATTTCAGCGTTTCCCTTTATTGCAAGCATTCGTTAACCCTTCGCAAATACTTTGCGAGTATTCATTTTCAAAATTCGCTAACTAGTCCCAGCATGTTTCTGATCCTAACCTAACTGTGTGACATGATATCAGGCATGATATACATGTCTCGAGACACAGATGCAGTGTTCTCCACAGGTCCAAATTTTGTCCGGGTGCTTGTCTCTGATTTGGCAGATGAGGGAACCGACGATCAAAATCATGATTCATAACTGTATTTTTCAATCAAATACTTAACTTCCAGACTTCTGGGGAGACAGAAAATGTTTAACAATCTTTGCAAACGTTTCCAAAAGAAGTGAAAGCATTATTTTTTTTTGTCCGGGCGGCCAAGGTTTTTGTGCGGGCAGCAACTTTAAGACTGGGTGCTAATGCACACTCTTCAGATTTTGTTCGGGAGCGTCGCCCGGACAAAACAGCTAGGGGAGAACACTGCAGATGTGACACCTTACAAAACAAAATGTAAGGATTTGGTGCACCTTGCATGTCAAGGCATACATATGCATAGGAGACTTCAATCATTGCTAAATGCACCCATGGAATCATGGGAACTGAGAGTGTAAACAATAGCACCCTTCCATAATCTCTCCATGCAGGTGCTAAATTAAAAGTCTGCTTGTGATGGAGTGGGGGGTATCATTTTTTATGTTGTAAGTCCTAGGAGATGTAAACTTTTATACTTATGATATGATCCTTTCTGTTGGGGACTTCCCTTGCCCTTCCCCTCTGACTTAACTACTCACACAGGCTATTCCACTGCCCGTTCTGTAATGTCTCCATCATTGTATCACCCTTGCTCACTCTCACCCCCCCCCCTCCCTTAAGTCTCAGTAGTAAAACACTCCCCCTTCACAATGATTCTGCAATATTTATTGCTTATAAATGTGTTTCTTTGATGAAAGGGCAGTCGGGCATAATTTCAAATTCTGCTAATTGAATAAGAGCTGGCTTTCAGGCTTCTCTCAGATTGTGTTTTGAAGCTATTTTGTAAGAGAATTGCAGTAGTCTACATGAAGCACAGTAAATAGGTTTTGTTTTGAGTAGTGACAGTACAGCTGCTCTTAATTGGGCAAATCCAGCATGAGAATTTTGCCTCTTTGCTCATGTATGGTTATGCACTAAATAATGTGTTCAGTTTGTTTAAAACCAAATGGGGGACATTTGTCATAAATGAATGGTTCCTGTGTGGTCTACACATTAATCACAGTACCAAGACTTTATTAGCAATAAAATCACATACATGCTAATTGAACATGTTGTACAGTAAGACCATAAATGCAGTCAGGGTAAATAATGTAGTTTTGGTGTGGGAGTGTTTTATTTCAGGGGTGTGTGGATGTTGAAGGTAGCCCCAGGGGTAGAACTTCAGAAGTGTATGTCAGATAAGCAATTCAGAAGTTCCAAACCATGCTAGCACATTACGCTACTAAATTTAATGCCATGAAAGTTTATGCAGAAATTGTGGATTTCAAGTCCATCAGATACATTTCAAATTTCAGTTCAAGCAGTTTTTGGGCACTATAGGGCAAATATTCTAAGATTGAATTGTCCCTCCACCCTCCCCCTTCTCACCTCTGAACCCTTTGGGGAAGCTTTGTCATACAAACTTGAGAATGAAGTAATTTATTTTAATTGTCACTGTTTCTTAACCTCCTCTGTTAATCAAGTTGTTCAATTCTATTACCCAAAAACCTATACATAACTATAAGTAGTTACACCAAACCATTGGCCTATGATATCCTTCACATAAACACTATATATAAAACTCTATTACTCTGAATATTGATTTTGTACTCTGTAGGTTATAATGCTTTGGAAACTCACTGTCTCTGCACAAGGAGCCATTTTTAGTCAAGAACATAATCATTGTCAGACTGTGCACCAACCAAATATTGACAATTCCTCATCCTGGGTTTTTCATGCCAGGATGTTGATTCAGAAGGAAAACCTTTCAGTATGCACTTTGCCAGCTGGCAATTATCATTGGGAACGTGAGCCCACAGTACCACAGAGTATAGCTTGTCAGCGTATTATACATCCATCTCCTGTACACAAAAACATGATTTCATGTTAATGAAATCATACAGTCGGTTGCTTCCTCCGAAGATCAAAATCGAGGCCTACTTTTGTGAAGGAAAGAATGATTGCAGCTCTTTGAATTATCTGGAGCATGGCAGTTATGTTAATAGCAAAATAATATGGAAGAACCATATGGAAGAGTAGTAAAATAGGGTTGTAACAATTCGCTCCAGGGGACTTTCGTTTGACCCAAAGGTAGTCAAGGGTAAAATGCTTTAGCTTAATTGAATGGACTCGGAAGTTTTCTTCTAAATTATCTCCATATAAGATATATTGTTGTTTGAGCATGCCTACATTGGTATAAAAATCAATGCTATGTGTTCTACTGGACTTGTTCATTCTCTCATTTTGTTGTTCATTCCTTGGTTCATTCATTTGCACATTTGCTTTGTTTAGTAATGACCTTTGGTTTTGTTGGATCTGTTTTCATTCATTCATTCAGGTTTCATTTATCCATTCATTTTTTGTATTTGTTTTGTTCCGTCAGTTTGTGTTCATTCATTCATACATCCAGCCATCATTCCTTCCCTCTGTCTATCTGTACATTCATCTGTCCATCTGTCAGTTAATTCCTCCATTTTGCTTGTTTCATTTGAAGTGATCCAGTTCAATCATTCATTTGTTCATTTATTTATTATTCCTTTGTTCAGTTAAACACCTGTTTGTTCGTTCCAGTAACTTGCCATGTCTAGTGTGGGAAACGTAGATATTAAAGTAAAAGTCTGACAGGCATATGCCACCATTTTAAACTTAGTAATAACACATAACTAGAAATTTATCACTTCATAAACTGAAGCATCCCACAGCTGTCAAAACAAGTGTAAATTTAATAGTAGTTGCTGGTTTAACTTTTCATGTTCTCCCATATATAAACACTGGGAAATCAAAGACATGGTTTATGATTGGTCAATGCATAAATTTACATTAATTCAACTTGTAGCAGCTACAGTATACAGTACATGCCGGCAACATGTGTCCAACTTGAATACATCTCTCATTACATAATACCTGTTCATGCAAAAAGTAGGGATAAGAGTGGCACTAGGGTTTTGATTGTGGTAGCTAATGGGGGAATGAGGGAGCCAAGGAAATTGTTGGGGAAACAATTCTATGTCAGCTGCCTAACATCTTTATGTTTGGGGACTAACAGGGGGTAGATGTGGACTGGAGGGAGAAACTTCAGTATGGTGGGTGGAATGCCTACCCTCCACCCATACCTCCCTTGGGCCACCACTGATTAGGGAGCTGGTGATGTATCTAATAACTAGTCTTGTGCAGACTCCAGCAAGCATTGTTCAATGCACTTCATGAGTGCTGAAGAATGCAAAAATAAAGAAATT
This sequence comes from Holothuria glaberrima, assembly GCA_009936505.3. Classification (NCBI taxonomy): domain Eukaryota; kingdom Metazoa; phylum Echinodermata; class Holothuroidea; order Aspidochirotida; family Holothuriidae; genus Holothuria; species Holothuria glaberrima. Next base: position 8,380 of record WURT03385275.1, on the reverse strand, counting down.
TGGCACGTATCTGGTAAAAAGTTGGAAGTTGCATCAAATTTAAATCTTTTATTTAAATCATATATAACATCAAAGGCAACATGTGTATGATGCTTAAGAATTGTGTAATCAAGATTAATATTGTTAGTAAAGAGTAGGTGCACAAATAATGAAGAATAAAGCGGCATCAGGACCCTTTGTTACATACTATGGTATACAAAGCCACAGTTGAAATATATACCTAAATGTGCAACTGCCATAAATATGAACACCTACATATTTCTGCATGCAGGTAGCCATTTCTGTAAGGTATACTTCCCCACATTAAACTGAATACTTTTGTTAACTTCTGCATGACTACCAGCACAAGTAATCTCATATTCATTTGTATAAACTCCTACCCATATATTCCTCACCAAGCATTGATCTGTCACGAAGAGTCTCGTTTTAAGCATTTGCGTTTTATATCTGTCATAGTTTTAAGTTGCTACGTGCCCAGGACAAGTGCTATTACCTACAAACTACTTTACCAATTTCTTGTAAAAAATATCCATATTTTTGTAAACAACTTTAGGTTGTGTTTTAGCTGGTAGGCTAAGTCAGAGTGTTACAACTGCTGTCATTTTCATCTAGTGGTTCAGAACAATAAGTTATAAAATATTTTGTTTTGTAGCTCATTTATCAGTCTTCCAGGCTAGTCTGTGTGCTTTAATAATGCATAGGGCCTATACATTGTCTTTAATGATATTTAAAGGGCAAAACCAGTCACCCCAATTTGGATTAGCATACCTGGATGTGGTAAATCAGAAATGGTTGGTTCTATATCAATATGAATATGACAATATTCTTCATTGAAATATTTTGTTTTGTAGCACATTATTAAAACTTTCATTCCCCCCTCATAAGATGCATTTATATCATTTTCATGTTTCATAACACCTAACCTCATGAGGTTCTCTCTTGTTCTTTTCAGGATATGCCCGGATTCAGAGGAGTCCGCTACTCCAAGTTCCGGCATGTCTATGGCCAACCATTCCGAAAGGAGTGGTGCTATGACTCCATCAGAATTAGCAAGAATACCTACGACTCCAATTTTTGTGCTGTAAATCCCAAATATTTGGCAGTCATCGCAGAATCTGGAGGAGGAGGCTGTTTCATAGTCATTCCAGTTGAAAGAGTAATTTCCTAGTTCTTTTATAGTCAGAAGCATTTAGGCTACACAAGCATTGAAAGCATCAAGGGAGGGGAGAGGTGGGGAGAGTTACATTCCCATAACATAAACCAGTTATGCTGCTGATATATCCCCTCCCCCACTAAGTTTTTCCTTCACCTGAATGCTCCCTCCTATGTACTTTAAAATTCTAGGTGCTGCAAAACATTGCCATGTATTATAGTATCATCAGCTAATTGCCCCCTCAGGGAACAGGCCTTATCTAAACCTCAGGGAGAATGTGGATGAAAACAAAGTGAAAGGGAGCTCTCATTGAATGCATCCCTCAGGTTTTTCTTATGTAGGATATTTCAGCTAGACAATGCAGTTGGGAATGGTTTTTTCAGAAAATATAACTTTTTAGGGGATTCTTTTAAAAGCAGTGTTGTTGACAGCTTTACATAAGAAATCGAAATTGCCATTCTTCATCACCCCTCTTATACCTCCTAACTTGTAACCTTCACTCATGACTTGGCATGCAAGAAGAGGACTAAGGAGGCCACCCTTTGTCAGAGATTGGCCTCCCGTCAGCCTGCTGTAAGCAGTCTATTGTGGGTGTGTTTCATGCATCAGTCAAAAAGAAATCCTACTTTATTTGTCAGAGGCTACCTCCTGTGTGATCAGTACTTGCCAGGGTCTTATTAGTGGTAAGTGAGGATTACAATAGTAGATAGGAAGTAAGCATAGGGACTTGTAGATTCACAAACCAGGGAGTTTTGGGGAATCTACATCGCTCCATTGGCAAATAATAACTTAGAACTCCTACCTGCTGGAGGGCTCTCTTCTCCACTAGGCTGTCTTTCATTTGCCAGGTAATACTGCTTGTAAGTGAGGGCTATATATGTAAATATAAGGTAAATATCAGGGCCTGTAGATGAGTTTTGTGAAAAGTAGTACACCTGTCACATGCAGTCATTCAAACTTAAAATTGGTTGTGAGGGGTTGAGGGGGGGGGGGGGAGGTAGGACAGATTTTGTAAAATATCACCTTCAGTTTCCTTTGTGTAAATATATGGTAGGGAACATAACTTCAAGGGATGATGATTGATTTGCCGTCTTCGTCTTCTTTGTCATCAGTGTGGTCGTGTTGATATGAACACTCCAAAAGTCAATGGCCACACCGCCCAGGTTTTAGATGTCAAGTGGTACCCATTTGATGACAACATCATTGCCTCAAGCTCAGAAGATGGAACGGTAAGTTTATATTTGTGAAAGGGGATTCATTTCTGATAGTGTATAAAGGTTTAGATGGGTGTGCACAAGGTGATTTCAATGTATTATTTGTGTACCAAAGGGTGATGGTTTTGAAAGATTAAATATGATGTATTTTATGCTCCCCTTATTTATCATAAAGTATTTGTGTCACTTTTTTACAAGCTTGTGGTATAAACTTGTTCTCACACATAGGCATAGGAAGTGGAAGGGTAGAGGGACTGGGGCTAAAGCCCATAGTCAGAAGTGGTGGAGCAGAAGTATACTCCATTTTCCCCCCCCCCCAACAAGTAAAGGGCAAAAACCCCTTTTTTCCCTCAGTAAGAAGTCTCAAATATTTGCTATAATTTTCCTTCAAATTTGCACAATGGGTTGCACAAAATGGCATCTAAAGAACCTCAAATATCCAAAAATTCCCTAGACAGGAGGGGGAACCCCCTTACCTTAGACACCTCTCCTAGGATGACAATCTGAAACAAAGTTCAGCCCCCCCCCCCCAGCTGATGCCTGTATTCATAATTTTGAGAGTGGATCACAAATTTTAAATGTCCTATTTCATGAGTCCCAACAACTACAGCCTAAAGGATAAAAACCAAACAAGACTTTACTCCCCACGAGAAGTGCATCCCCGGTGGGACACAAATCTGTTAACATGACCAAACCCCTAGCAGCCTTCAGACCTTTACAATATTGGTCTGTTGTACATGGTCCCAGTGCACATTGATGGAAAAACATACATTTAATTAGTCAAAAGGCTAAAAAGGAATCATATTTTCCAGAGAAGTATTTCTGCCAAATGCTGAAATCTTTTTACTTGTTTTTGTGTATGAAGATATGTCTATTTCGCTCCCCACCTACCATTTTCATATAAATTCCCTCTATTACCAATACACACAGTGAAGAGAGTTTCAGGAGTACTCGTACTTGTACTCGCCAGCAGAGGCAACACTGTTGTACTCAATGCTCATGCTCCTGACATTGTACTCACTCTTCAAGTCTGCATTTTATCTACTCTAACACAGGTTATAGTTTGGAGAATACCTGAAGAAATGACAGAGAATTTAACAGAGTATATGGTACTGCTTCGAGGCCATGGACGCAAGTGTGGGTTTATTGAATGGCATCCTACTGCAGAATTTATCCTGGCTAGTGGAGGCTTTGATGGGCAGGTAACCACAGATTTACTGAATCTCAAGTTCTAGATACTTCCTAATCTGCTTAACCAGACCTGTCACAAGGTCATATGTGGTGGAGAGAGGGTTGGGGGGAGGGGGTACGCTAATATAGATGGTTTCGGCTTCCTTGCATGATTTCACCAAATGATTTTGTTGAAATTTTGTTGCATTCTCTGTGCCATGGTTTTGGTGGTTCTTCTTTCTTTCCCTCTCCCTTCTTCCCAGATAGTTAGCTATTCATATATTCCCAATTATTTTGCATAGTCTACCTTCAAAAAAGTGAAGTAATGTGTTTTTATATAGTGGTTGATAACATGTAGCTGTATAAGTCAACAGTGAAGGTTGTTCTAATTAAACCAAGATCCCACTTCAACCTTCATCTCCCTTTCCCCTCTATAGTTATTAAATGAAATATGCACAACTTAGTTCTATTCATCCCCCATTCATATCCCTTTCCCCCTCCTCCAAAAGAAGAAAGAAGATTTGTTTTGCCAGCTTTGCAATTGTTTGTAGGAGCTCTGCATGTGCAGTGTAACAGGTATGTATAGGGTGGGCCCAAGGCAGGAAGGACAGGTATATATAGTGAATAGGCATAGGGGAAAGGAGGGCATGAAGGCATTTATTCCCGGAGCAAGATCTCTTGTACCCCTCCTTTCCCATCCATCCTTATACATAAAACAATTATCTTGCTGGTATGTTATTTTACAATCACTTCTCTCTCCTCTCCCAATCCCCACTCCTTATCCCTCCCCAACTTTGAAAATCCTGTTTTCTATCACATAACAAGTAACTGTGAAATTTTGTAATTGGAGACAAATTAGTCACCCCAAGTATTGGCATTCATTTCCTCTACAATTCCACAAACTTCCTAAATACCAATTAAAGAGAAATGCACACACTCATTCCAACCATGTACTTGAAAACTTCACAGACAGAAAAGTGCAGTGGTTGAAATTATTCTGGCTATGCTTCCTTCATGTTTAATTGTGGCTGCCAGTGAAAGTACTGTGACAACTCTCAAAAGTTTAAAGGTGGAAATAAATACTGATACAACTGTCAGGTTTAATGCAAATCCCAGTCACCTGAGTTTTTAAAGGGAATGCTGTGAACAGTCTCCCAAATCATAGAAGCTTCATATGCCATCCTTACTTTCAAACTTTAGCTGAATCTTACAAATCTCCTTTCCTGTCCTTACAAGTATTTTAATGATGTTTAAGACCCAGACTGTCACATTTTTAAGGTAAAATATTAATTAGTTCCACATTCTGAATGAAACAAAACTATTTCTACAGAATTAAAATGAGCCATACATGAATTCTGATACAGGGGTATAACAGCGTTGAAGTGACCACATTTGCCCCTTAATTATGCCATCTGTTCATTGCATAATCCTAAACAGACCACAAAAAAGTGGAAGTGATAGAAATTTGACATCCTGTCAGTTTTAACCACAAGAAATAGATCTGTGGTTGTTAGGACAACCTTGGCCAGTCTGGTTATGGTTTTAAGAATATTTTCCCTTGGACTCAGTGATAGGTTTTAGATTGGTCCGTTATGTCATTCTAACAAATTTGCCTAGAAAGGTGGTGACTTAATAGCTCTTTTGTAGTTTTAAGGTCTTTGGTTGAATATTCTCTTCAACAACACTTCCAAAACACTATGCCCAGCAAAGCCAAAAATGGATCTCTGAGCTGGAAAATGTGAAATGAAAATTGGGTAAAATTTTGAATTTGCCCTCTGTCTTTAGAGGTAGAAATTTGCATTTGCTCTGCCAAATGTAGAACTTTTCTTCCTCTATTTCTGTTGAGCTGCCTTTCTGGTATTACATCTTTCAGATGTTGATCATTGTACATGGCTTTGTATAGATTTATGTAACTTTTATCAGTCTTCACTATTATATATGTGGTCTATTCCATCGCCTGTTAAATATAAGTAAAAGAATATTTTGTTACTCTATTCATCACTATCCATTAGAACCCTTGATGCAAAATTCAATGAAAAAGTGATAGTTAAAGGCAAAATCTCAAAAATTTTGGTGTAAAACATATTTCAATACTTCCCCCATACCCTTTCCACTCAGATTCAGATTTCCACTTTCTGTCCCTTTCCTCCTTTGAAATCTCTCCTTACAGTTATTTCTCTCAGTTCAGTCTTGTAAGGGAGGAGATCCTCATCTAAAAAGCAGCTGCCTTGGTCATAAAATTTGTAGACTTTCAGTAATATTGACATATAAAAGTAAGACTGCTCACTTTGGAGCCAATTCACGAGAGACATGTCTAATTTCTGTCTTTGGATTGTGCCAAAACACATTTAGTGGGAATCTGTCAAATGTAGTGGTGTATTTCTGCCTTATCATCAGAGATATATGTGGTAGTTTTATGGTGGGTATGGGGTCTTTAACACTGCTTTAGAAATTAGTGGTATTGATGAAATAAAAAAAGAGAAATATTACCAGTACTGTGAGGGAGTCAATTGTGAATAAGCTGGGAATTAGGGATGCTTTAACATGCAGGGCTGTAACTAAACAGGTATCAGTGGCGGGCTTCAAATAAAGAGTCCAACCAGAGTGTACCTATTAAAACATGTAATTGTTGCAAAGAGGAGTGTATTCTTGATTAAGTGGAGGTACATTGGGGTTCTATATAGGCAAAGTGGGGAAGTACGGCAAAAGGTAGATTTTCCTTCTAACTTCCTCAAAATCCAATTGAAACCGTCATGTTTACTACAATTGGAAGGGAAGTTTGTACTTTGGGATACCAGGCTTAATTACACTGGGCGCTAAAGAATATTCCTGAGTGGTGCTGCCTACTGTAGCTAAGTGGAACTGCCTACTGTAGCTAAAACTCTGCTAACATGTTAGTCTGTAAGGGATACAGGGGATACATGTCCTACAAACAGAAGTATCGTGAAGTTTAGAAAATTAAGTGTTACATGTTACACAAGGAAATGGGAACGGCCTAAATTTTGAAGTATGCAGTTGAAATTGGGTCATTATAATGCATTACTAATCAGTGTTCAAAATATGTTCAAAACGGGTGATTCACTTTCACAAAGGCCAGGTTGCCCCAAATATGTTAAGAAGTGTGAAAAAAAAATGCCAGATATTATGTTCACATCCTTGGGTCCTCCTCAGTTGTGATCAAAACAAAGATATCTGTACTGCACCCCAAAACTGCCCAGCAACTTTTTTAGAGGTGATAATCTTTCTTTGAAGGGAGCCCCCTGGATAAAAAGAAATGGTTGATGGTGGTTATGTTGCATACAGATGGTGTACTGTGCTTACAGTAGAAGAGACTGTGAAATCTTGCCACCTTCTGGTATTTTCACAACTGCGTGCATACATAATACAGCTTGAAGATGCCACATGTAATATATAACAAATTACCCGGAAATGAGCATCACTGCTTTGAATAGCTTTGTATGGTAATTGAAGCATTACATCTGTAATATAGTCTCTATAATTATGCTACCCTGTTGTGCCTTTTCTTCACAGCTTAATTGGAATATTTAATGATTGATGGAAATTTCAAAACTTTCAGAGCATGGAAGAGAGAGATGTTTTACATTTTTCTCAAGTGTGGGAATAGCACAGCAGGAAGTGGGGGGGGGGGAGAGAGAGAAGATGGGGTAAATGATCCCTACATACTTTTCAAAAGATAATACATGTTGATGATCAGTGCCATTGAGTTTCAGTGGCGCTACTGGCAAAACAACATTTTTCAGGGTATGCTAGGAGGGTTGGGGGGGGGGGGTCTGATTAAGACATACACTGTGTACACTTGTGAAAATGTTGACCATTACCTAGATGGTTGCTGTAGAAACATGAGGGATGTGTTTATAATCGAGAGAAAACTTCTTGGAAAGGGAAATTAGGTGCTAAAAATTACAAAATAGAGCAGGCAAAGAGTGAACCAAGGAGATGTTTGCTGTAGTCTGTACAGAAGTCTAAATTGCCAGCCTTTAACCTAACAATTTTTTATTTGGTGGAAATGTTGTGCAAGCCTATATTGATTGCATTCCACTTGCAGAAAAATGTTACTATTGACTCTGTGAGTTGGATTAGGAACCTTGAATGGTGAAAAAGTAATTAAGTTTTCCTGGAAACTTTATTAATGTCAATGAAGAACTGATGTCTTCTTTTTTTTTAATTTCCTGTTTCTTTAGGTCATTATTTGGAATGTTGAGCAAGGAAAAGCCGTCTTTCATTTGAGCTGCGGAAGGAATGCTGTTTTGTCGGTGTCCTTCAATTGGGAGGGAAGTCTCTTAGCAACAACAAGCAAGGATAAGAAATTACGAATCTTTGATCCAAGAACTCAGGAACTGCTACAGGCAATGCTTTGTTTTTTGTGTTTCCATAGTGATAATAACAGAGCTCCCACATTTTATGGGAAATAGCACATACCTACAGAAAGTCTATGGAACTTGTTTTTTTTATTTTTTTTCGTTTTTTTTTTTTTGGTTCCGATGAAAAGAGAAACCTATGTGGTCATGATGGCGTGTGTATGTATGGGTGTGTGCATGGGTGTATGCGTGTATGTATGTGTGTTTGTGACACTTCTTGTTTGCACGATATCTCAAGAAGGAAAACTCTGAACATCCTCAAACTTGGTAGGTAGATCCCCATATTGAGATGAAGAACCCTATTGTTTTTGGTGGAGGTCAAAGGTCATCTGGGTCAAACCCTGAAAATCTTGTTTACATATCTCAAGTTAGGAAGCTTGGATAAACTTCATACTTGGTATGTGGATGCATTATGGTGAGAAGAACCCTATCATTTTTGGTGGAGGTCAAAGGTCATCTGGGGT
>WURT03385164.1:0-21978 GCA_009936505.3 Holothuria glaberrima | reverse complement strand
TGGTTTCTCTTTTAATTCTTGTTGTCTGTCATGATAAATATGAGTGATCAATGAATACCTGAATTTTATTTACATTATGTGTGTCTGTGCCAACAAAGTGAAGCCACAGTTGCTATCTCCAGCAAATGAGAAACCCATATCAAATGAGAGGAAAGATTACTAAAAGTTTCTGTTGAAAAATACAAATACTGTTTTCTTTTAAACATGAACACTCTGTTGTTAAAATCTGTGAAAGTCCATGCAAGAATCATGTTGTATAAAACTTGTGTGAAAGTTTGGTTTGTCAATGCCTTACATAGTTTATTTGGTTGCTCTTGTCAAGCCACCAGGGATTTTATGTGTCTCTTTCTTTTTTCTCTTTCTTTTTTAGATTAAGAAATCCTTTTTTTTTTTTGTTGACTAAATGCTCTTCACTTGTAAGGCATTTGTTTTGGAAAAAAAATCAATACTGAGGAAATCAAATGACATAGAAGATTTAGGCTTTGAATGGCAGTTTGTTTTTAATGGCTCTTAAGCACCACAAATGTGGCAAGAGCCAGGAAGTCATCTCTGAGGAAGATGAGGGGTAGGGTGGTTGGGGATTTTAATATAAGAAACACTCAGTTTGCTGAGGACATAGCAGTAAAGTAAATTGCTTATATTTGTGTACCCCTTCCTGTAGTATAGATTTACATAAAATGGATGCCAGGTGATTTACCTACAATTTTCACACCTTAGCTACAATGATCATTTTCTGTCAAGAAGCTCCAAGACACCAAAACCGGGCACAGACGTCCTTGAAATTAATTGAAACCTGGAAAATAAGTTTCCCTTTAGTCAGTCAGGGAAACTCAGAGAATTTGAGACGAGCATTTCAAAGGATGGAAAAGAAAGGGAACTTGATTTTGCCAAAAAGAGGAAGTGATCAATCTATTATATTTTGTAACATGTCCAAAAACCACATAACGTGGATGATAAGCTCTGTTGGCTTTTTAGATGTGTCAAATTGGAAAAGGTTGGAACGGTTTTCCTGGAATTACAAAATCTTTTCATGGGAAAACCAGGGAACCCAGCAAGAAAATGGAGGAAACATTACAATGAAAATATACTGTTAGTATGGAAGCCATCTTTTTTTAGGTATTCTGTATATAATACATCCGAGATCATATTTTGAAAGTAAAGTGATCTTCTTTCAGGACTCTTTGCAAGAATTGGCTAAAGCTCAAGAATCTGCTTTGCGACTGGGAAAAGGACCCAGGAATGAGCATGTCAGAAATGGTCAGCACAATGGAGAAAGAGGAAAAGGTATATTTATAAAATTACAACCAGCCGAATATCTAGGATTAGTTTTCCACATCAACCCAATTTTTTGTCCATCTCTGTGATTTATGGATTTATGCTCACCCTTCCTCACTGGGAGCATTGAATGTTAAGTTTGTTCATTTTTTGCGCTGGTGGCATGTACTCAACAGATTGCCTCATTTTGCTGTGTATTCTATGGTGTGTGGATTGAATATGCTCAAATGTTTGGCTAGTATTTAGAATGACATACTTTGGTACTGCAGGGCTACTCTAACTCAAACCCCATCAACAATTTTGCATCCCCCATGCCCTCATTAGGGCTATATATAACCTAACTGTTCAGTGTAAAACCATTAGTCTTAGCAAACCATAAGCAGTGTAACATTGGCAAGGTGTGAGTCTGTAAATTTTGTGGCAGAGCACATTGTCAGTAAATGTTTAAGAAGTGGAAATGGCTTTAGTGGAGGTCAAGACATTTATTTTGTTGTTTTTGTTAAGTAAAGAAGTAATCACCAGAAATAGTTGTGACAAATGCTCGGTTTATTGCACTTGTGGGTCTGTACTCAGGAGTGGAAGTAGCATCTATGACTTAAGACTTCTCAGAGACATTTCAGCAGGTCCACCCAAATACCCTTCAACCTCCTCTCTAAACCAAATAATACCTTAAGTATTTGTATAAATTTTGTTTCTCTTCTGTTCATTGTCATTTTCATATTGTTATAATTTGGTGGATGTACTTAAGTATGGTGTATATATCCTAATTAAAGGTTGTGTGACATGGAAATAACATAATTGGATATCTGATGTAAAAAGCATTAAAAATCCAGAAAATAGCCGCAATTCCCATTGAAATCCATCTAATATTGACCATTTTACAAGGTAATTTCTATTTCACACTTGTATCATAAATAAACATGAGCTAAATATGCAAATATTTGACATTGAAAGATGAACGTACCTTATATGGAACATGGTAGCCTTTGTTTTTTTAACCCAAATTTCAAGGACACTGGTAGCATTGTTATCCCCTGAGGGGTTTATTATGAAAGTTAAAATTCTTTCCTTCAGAAACATTGATATCACTCAACAAACTGTAGTCTGTCTGATCAGTATTAAAGATCATTTATATAGGGTTAACAGAAAAAATCTTTAACATGTGCAACACTCCACATCATTATTTTTGCATAGGCAATGAGTTTCTTCAGAAACCATCAAACTTTTAATATATATATATTTTGAGAACAGTAAAAGATATTAAAAAAATTCCAGTGGATCCTTCATTAGAGGACTTAATTCTTTAACTGATAAGTGAAACAGCTCTTTTTGGTGGCATGTCACACGACCTTTAAGTAACCATTTAGTACTGGTCTTATATTACCAATCCTCAGTTAATGGATCTGCTTTTAAATCTCATAGTTTTGGAGAGTGAGTCAATGGTGGTTATCATCTACTGTTTAGTAAACTTGTGGTGGAATATTCCAAGAAGTATATTTTATTCAGTTCATATTTTAATGTTATCAAACACTTGTTTTTATATTTGTTTCATTTTTTCCTTTCTTCTCCCAGAAAATCTTAGTCCTGAGGTGGATGGTCAAAGTTCTTTGGTTGAGGGTTCTTCTGCACCACAACTTAGAAAGGTGTGCAATCTTATCTCACCACCCTATTAAAGCACCATTTTCTCACTAAATCTAACCTTTCTTTCAATATCTTATCTTGGCAACTAACATTTCAACTGTTCTAGAGTCACTAATTTTATGGTTGTTTGAAATATTGACTTAACACTGTATCAAAGCATAGAGTGATGGCTGTCCATGCTGTACTTTTTGCTTTTTGTGCTAACACTATTTTAAATTAGAATTTTAAGTCAAAGTAAAGCCCCCCCAAAATGGACCTGTAGCATAGAGTTACAACTTATACCAAATTATAAGTTTAACTGACACAGGCCCTATTGCTTGGAATATCAAAGCTAAGATTGAGTTTAACTCTTAAGTGGTGTCAAGTTTTTCTCTGGACACTCTGAATTTGTTCACAGAAAGTACTAGGATGGGAGCTCCTGTTAAATGGTGACTTTCTTTTAGCTTTGAAAATTTTTTGGCATTTTTATTGAAGTTAGGGAGTATGAATAGACTATTCATATTCCTCTCAAAAATGAGAACTACTTTTGAGAATAGAAGAATTATTTTTGTTTGCTCCATACCTTGGAGTGTAGTTTTATTTTATTGTACTTGAAGCATTAGCTACATTAATTACATTTTGTATAGTCATTTGCTGAACTAACATTCTGTGGGCTTAATTGTGAAGGTGAATGGGCCAATGTATTGCGCTGCAAATAACTTCAACTGACTTTCACACCTAAATGAGCTTTATTCGTGTTCCTCCACATTTCTTAAGCTACAGTATGCCTACTCAGTCTATTCTTTTACCAAAAGTTGACTAGTTTTGGTGAGAATAAACGTTAACAACACAACTTATTCAAGTTTTGGGGGTTGCAGAAAATTGCTCAGATCCAGGTGGGGCGCACTCGGCGCACACCCCCCTTTTTTCGATGACGAACGTTTTTTTGAAAAAATGAGCAAATAGATATGGAAAATATGCTTCCCAAATGCTGGGAAAGTGCATCTAAGCGCATCTAGAATTCAAATTTACTTTGGGGAGGACCCCCAAACCCCCGCCGTGGCTTCAGGCCTTCAGTGCTCGCTCGTCGACCTTAGCAGAGCTGCCAACCGTTCCGTTGCTGCTGTATTTTGTCCGTTTTTTAGAGAGAAATACGGCAGTACGTTTTTTGATGTAAAAATAAGTTTTTTGATCAGGGTCATGGAGCAAGCTGTTTAATGTTAAACTTGAAAGATCAGGAGGCTAAAAAACTTTTTTGTTAAACCTATTTTGTGTTATGTATGAACTTTTAATGGAAAGTTGGTGGTAAATTTTCAAAGGAAATGCCAGTTTAGAGCTTGGCAGCTCTGCCAGTCTTATCTAGGCTAAGCCCCTAGTCCAGATATTTCAATTTACAAAATTTTGTTTTTTGAGTCAAAATTCGGTTTTTTGGGTTCAGAATTCCGTTTTTTGGTTTGAAAAGGTTGGCAGCTCTGCCTTGGGCTGACTGTGTGCACGCCCCACTTTCTCAAAATCCTGGATCCATGCCTGTTGACATCATACACATAACTAAAATAGTGGATGATTTTCCATAATGGTGCAGCTTCTTTAATAGTTAAATGTTCTAAATCACTGCCAACCCCCACAACTAAAGCTAAATGTATAATTCTGTGTGGTGTGGTACTCCAATGCAGGTTTACTAATAGTTATGTCACCATGATAACCACAGGTTTAAGGGCCTACACAAATTTTTCTTCTAACTTGGAAATGGGAAAACTATTCAAATAATCTTCTGGTATGTCACATCCAGGTCATTGTAGAGTGCCACTGCAGTTGCATTTCATGTGTGGAGGAAAAAAAAAAATCAATTTTGTACATGGAAAAATACTGTCATTTCAATAAAACTGCCTACCTAGTGAATAAGAGAAGTAAAGTGTGTGTGTGGAGGTGTATCTATAGTTCAAAATAACAAACCAAATTCATAGGAATCTGCAGTATTATGGAGGCATTTTGTCAACACTTTTAATAAGCTTGAACTCCCTTGGTTTCCTTAAAACTGCTATTATTTTCCCAACATTTGCCATTTTTCACTCTGCAATCCAGCCATTCAAACGAGTAAGGTGGTCAGAGAAGGTGAGTCATTTGTCTAGGCCTATCAAATCACCCTCACAGTAATGTGCACCCTCTTTTAATTTTTATATTGTCTTTTATTAATTTATACTGTGTTAAAAGGGTTTTCCAGCTTCTAGGATTTTCTTGTTTGACCTAGTTTTAGCCTTCTATGTTTAAATAAGTACACAAAGATTTTTTTGGGGTTGAGAGCCTTGATTCATTCAGTCATCCTTACAGTGATATGCACCCTCCTTGATTTGTTTGGGATGGTTAATGTTTAGCAATACTCTTTTGTTACTGAAAATTTTTGATGAAGAATCATCTGTTTCCAGACACCTTTATTTGCCAAATGTCTCTTCTAGTTTGATTTTTAACTCAAACCAGTTCTACAGCTGTGTGAACCTAATGCAATCATTACCGTCACTCTATCCATGGATATATCATGTTTGTCAACAATTCTTTCATGAGCTCTCTAGCATTCATTTTGTGACAAATTTGATTTAATGAAACTTAAACACAATGATCAGTCGGTGTAGGGCAACTTTTGAACAATGGGAAGAGGAGGTCAAAGGTCATTTAGGGGTCAAAATAGGCTATTAAGTGAAAATCTCAAAAATGTATCTCCTTTCTCACAGAGCATTTTGTATTCTGGAAAGCTTGTCATAATGTTTCTCAAGTGGTGCTTTCAGGGTGTACAAAAAAATTTGGATACAAGGTCATTTAAGGTCATTACATGTACAAATGGGTAAAATCTTTAGATTTAGAATGTTTGTAACTGTAAGTCGGACGGAATCCAAACTTGGTATGGAAGTCTTGTGGGGATACTCGGGGTCATTTGAAGTTGCATTTCAAAGATTCATAGATGTACATATAATATTTGGTACCAGAAATGTTGATGAGAATGGCTATTTGGAGTGTCGGAATTTTCAAAGGTCACTCTGGGTCTATCAGTAATCAGAAAGTTATGGCCCACTTTCATGTTTGCTTGTACCTAAGTATTAAACTGGCTGGCCTTTAGTAAAGGTGCCCAATGTTTGCTTTGGGTTCATGGAGGAATAAATTCCAAGATGTCACTGAAGATGATGTTACCCTTCCTATCTAGAACAAATGTCAGCTTAAATTGAAATTTGACAGGTTTGAGTTTCTGCACTGTTGGTGTCCGAGTTTCTAATTCTCCATCTATGACAACTGATCTATGAAATTAAGAAACATTAAAAAAAGGTAAAAAAATAAAAGAGTAAGGTGAATGGTACCATTAGACAAAGGTAGTTGATAAAGATGAACTTTATTGAGCTAAAAGATGAGCTTTTGAAATAAAAAAAGGAAATGGTCTAATTTTTGATTTTGGTAATTCTGTTATGAAAGATCATGTTGCTTCTTTTAGAAGAGTTGAGATAAAACTAGTGAATAACCATTGTCATTATAGTTGTGACAAGAGAATTTGGTGACAGTACCTCCCACAATAGTTCTTTGTGCAAAATGTGACTTTCATAAAATTGAAAATCTGTCGATTCTTTCCATTGCTGTTGCATTTGGAAAACACTGATTTATATAAATGTGATTTCATCTGCTTCATTGCAATGAAAGCATAATTGCAAGTCTATTGCACATAAGTACATTGAGTGGAGATATGTTTACAACTAGTACCATCAAATGGAACATGACAAAATATGTCTTTTTCCTTTAATTCATGGCAAAGTTTCTTTTAATCTTAATGTAGAATAATGTGAAAGTCCTCAGGTATCAGCTTTTTGGTTCCCAAAATCCAGTAACCATTTTAAAATAAAAATGTTTTTAATATGAGTAACCTTTAAATCTTGATGTAGTCATTTCACCTTGTATGATTCCTTTACTGTCCCAAACTTTCCTAGTGTTTGTTTTCATAATTATGTCTGCTTGAAATGTAAATGTAGATTTAGAATACCCAATATTCCAATCAACTATGTGTTCCCCTAGATGATATTACCTTATTGCAAGCAAGTTATCCAGAATGTGAGCATATTTCTGCTTTTTTATTCTTTTTCTTGTTAATATTTTTGCTCTTCAGACACAAGTTTGTCTTTGAATTACCTTGTTTTGTTTAACTCGAATTTCAATGGTGCATGAGTTGATTATTTGGGGTTTGAGTTCCTGCTAGTTTTTGGTGTTGCAGAAACTTTTAATTTAATTTTTTATTTTTCATTTTTTGTGTCATTTCACAAGAAGTTTTGTTGGGCTTTATTATCAAAGATTACTGCTCATTTAATTGAAAATATTCAGAAGTGAGGGGAGGAGAAGGAAGTTGTTGTTTCCTGTGTATTGTAATAAGACATTTGTTTGGTTTTATGGAGAAATAGTAGTCTTACAGATTGGTACTCAATGTATCATACAATACATTTTAGTGCAGGTATTTCATTAAACTCCTCTAAGTCAGGGCTGGGCATTAAAATGGGCTGAAGGGCTTAGAAATATGTGAACATCAACACAAGGATTTGAGACTGTAAATGTATTACTCACTAATAAAATGATTTGGCAGAGCAACAGTTTGGTAGCATGGGCCTGTGCCCCAGTTTTGGGCTGCCAATATTTTTCAGGGAACTGTGAGAAGCCTACAGTATCAGAAAATGTTAGTGAGAGGAGGGATGGGAGAGGGGGCAGGAAGGGCAACTTTGTCAATATTCAGTTCTGGAGCTGCTACTGAAATTTCCAGACTGCTGAATAATGATATTGTGAGATATATGAGATATTTTACATGTATTAATAAGATTGTTTGTGTTGCTGGAGTTCTTCAAAGTTTGGCTCACAGAAAAGGGGGTTTTGGAGACTATTTTCTTAGAGCCAAGGGGGTAGCACAAATGGGTTTCAAAAGATTTTGGCAGTTGGTACGATGGAGAACATAGATCATAAAGCAACACTTTGTGCTTAAAATACTATCTCCACTTTCAAGATGGGTCTTTTCTATTTGTATCACAGGGTGAAAAATACAAAAACTCAGAGAAATTTTTAATAACTCTCCGGTCTAATAATTAGCTCATATCTGAAAGGTCTGGAAAAGAGAAATAAAAGAATTCCTCATTTACTTGAGAATTTTCTTCTTGGATCTGTTTTACTTAATGCCTCCCCCTCTACCTCTCCTTATCAAAAGAGTAAGGTTGCCCAGGAAAAAAAGTATAAACTGTAATTCTCTCCCTCACACCCACCGCCAATCCCCACCCAACCCCCTCAAAGAAAAGATCAACTTTTCGTTTTTGGGCTCTTTAGCTGCCAGTTTATGACAAGTCTTCTGTAGTACATACCTCCTTCCTACAGAAAGTACAGGGGAATAGAATATTTTTTTCAATTTTCACTTTTAATTACAGTGAACAGTAGATTGCGGATGATGAATACCACACTTAAAGGGAGCTAGATTATGTCATACCGCAGCTTTCCAGTGTACATGAAAGTACACTTAGCCTGTGACTTATTAAATGAGATGATTAAGATAGCATTAGGAGAGGTACTCATGGGGGAAAAAATGTTGAAAATCCACTGAGTGTAGTAGATCAATTGAAATAGTTTTAATTTGTTAAATGCTGTTTGGGATTGAGGTGTAAACTGCAAGCTTAAATAAAATATGGTAAATGTTTCATCTCTTTGTTTCCTTCTGCTAGTATCAAGCAAAATACCTCAAATCTAATATTGTTTGTATTGGTTAATTCATAAATGGAAAAAAAGAAAAAAAAAAAAAAATGGAAAGGTTAAGTCACTGCTGACTAGTTCCCACACATTCACCTGATGTGACTGTATAGCCTTTTATTTAAGTGCGACCCTTGTTCAGTGCTTAAGCTTGGAAATCTCTTGAAACTAAGTATTATTTTTCTTTTCTACCTTTATAGAAAGAGGAGATTGTTGTTATCCCAACAAAAGAGGAAGAGCAATATTCTGCACCTGGTTCAAACATTGGAGATACAGAAGTAGGTGAAGTAAATATCAAGCCAGCCTTGCGGGCCAAACCAGGGTATAATAAACAGTCCGGAAAGAGAAGAGCTATTGTCATCTCAGCCAGTGATGACTTGCCTCTTGATTTAGATGAGGATAACCCCAAGAACCACAGGCAGACTACTGCTCCAGTCATTCCAGGACATTCTGACAAAAGCCTAGAGAATGACTTAAAAAGGAGACACGTGTATGAAAAGGTGGCAGTAGACTCTTCTGAAGGAGAGGGTTTGCAGAAAGTTGAGATGACACTTCAATCAAAAGAAACTAGTCAGAATGGAAGTGATAATGTGAATTTATTAGACATTAAAAGAAGAGCCAGGATAGGGTCCGAGATGGCAAATGAATTTGAAGAATATGTTCAGTCAAACTCACTAATGGATAAAGACACAAATGACTCATGTGAAGATGTCTTGAAAACTTTGAAACCTTTCACGAAAGGACAAACTCTAGAAATGCTTCACTTGAAGCGATCACCAGGTGAAAAATTGGGAATGGGTCTTAACATCAAACATACTAAAGAGGACAATAGTCTTACAGAAGGTGTGTTTGTTAGAAGCATTCACTCAGGAGGGGCTGCAGAGAGAGTCAAGGGAGGTTCTGGAGGGGGTATTAAAGAAGGGGATGAAATACTCATGGCTAATAATTTTGTTTTAAAGAAGTCAAGGTATGATGAAGTTGTGAATTATTTATCAAAGTTGCCAGATGAGTTTTCTTTAGTTATTGCTAGGGGGTCTATGAAAGATTCAGAAAACTTGTTGTCTAAAGACGAGAATGATTTGTGGGAAAAAATTGAGCAGCATCTCGACACTCACACAAAAAATTCAAAAGATAATGCTGAAGAGAATCCAAAACAGAAGATGAAGTTGGAACATTTGTGGCACCGTCTTGAAAGGGAACTATTAAAACTGTCTACTGATTCCAAGAGCCAATTTGATGGTCCAGATGTCAAAAGGTTCTCAAACAGCAGTCACAAAAATTGGGTAAATGATGAAATAGACTGTGTATCGAGCTTGGAAAGTTTGGAGGATGCTGCAAGTATTTCAGATGTTTCTGATGCAGAGGACAGTTGGGTTCAGAGGTGTGATGATGAAATTGCTTCTGAGAGTGAAGAGAGAGCACTCTCCTTTGAGAGTGAAGATGAGGATGACTTCCAGCAGCTAGAAGATATCCTGTCAATGGAGTTGGATCACTCCAAGGAAGACCAATCAGTAGTATCACTACCCTTCACCCCAGAAAGGTTTACCTCATCCCAGGAAGGTGGTGGTAGAAGGGTGAAAGACTCCATTCAAGACCAGTCAGTTGTATCATTACCTTTCACCCCAGAGAGGTTCACATTATCTCAGGAAGGTGGAGGAAACAATGAAAAAACTGAAGCAGAGATGGAAGGGAAGTTAGATGAGACTCCAGTGACTGACATTGATGACATTTTGTCATTGAGTGATGTAGAAGAGCACATGACCTCTTTCCCAGCAGTAGTCAGAGAGGAGATAGTATCACAAGTGGACGAGCACATTGTAGAAATGACTCCGATAGAAGGTGAAGGTAAACAAGCAGTTTCTGTAGGGTCAGTAGAAGAGACTCATCATGTTGGAGCCCAAAACTTGGATGAAGTGATCGATGACATCTTTGCTGATATTTATGATGACCCTCCAGTCTCAAACCTTGATGAGGTGAAGATAGGAGGTGAGTCAAACAAAGGCCACGATCAACCTGCTTCAGCAGGAGCTGGTGATGTTATCGGTCCACGAGGAAGTTCTGTTTTTGTGAGTCCTTTAAGTTCACCGGAAAAGTCGAAGGGAGATTTTCGTCTTAGTTCCCTTGGAAGTCAGTTTTCCACCTCTACTTTCTCTTTGAGTGATCTCTCCATTACAGACACAGATGAAGATGGTTCATCCTCAGTAAGTCATGACAGTCCTTCGCACAGATTGAATACGAGAGTATCTTTCCCTGGATATTCAGGAGGTGGTCCAATTCCTTTGAGTGCTAGTGGTAGTAGTTGGACAACAAAGAAAAGACTAATTAAAGCTGACCCTCAAGATCTTGTATTTGACGATGTCTCTAGTGACGATGAGAGCGAGGATGAAATCGAAACAACTTTAGGATCAGAGAAAATATCACAGACAGAGTCCATGGTACAGTCAGATATTAATAATCTTTCAGAGACCACATTGTTGTCAGAGAATGTAGCAGTACCTGAGCAGGATGACACAGCCAGTAGCATAAAAAGTAAAAATCAAACTGTTAAAAAAGAAACACCCACATCTCCAAGGTTACCTCCAGATGGTGATGAATTTCCAGAGGAGGTTTCATGTGCCAGTAAAGGGAATAGTCTTGAAAGAGATGATGACATGAGTAATCAAAAGGATGAATCCCCAAACTCCAATAACAATGTCAAAGTAGATAGCAAATCTCGTAAATCTGGTCTACAGGTGAAAATAAAGGTATCGGAGACAGTTTCTGATTCAAAGACAAAAATCATTCCTTCTCCTTTAGTGATTTCACCTGAACGTTCTCTGTTCCCTCCACTTTTTGCACAAGATTCTACCTTGGGTGTTGTCAAAGAAAACGATGTTGCAAAAACGGCAGAGGAGTCAGTGACTAAAAGAGCATCACTCTTTGGAGATGTGGTCAAGAGGAAAAGCCTCTCTCCCAGATCTTCCACTAATCTGGAAGCTGCTCCTATGAAGAAATATTTTCCAGAGTTGGATGTTAAGAGCACAGAAGGAGAAAAGTCTGACTTATCACCAAAATCAGCCCTTTCTCCAGAACTGCTTAAGCCTAAACGATTCTTCCCTGATTTAGCAGTGGGAAAACAGGAAAAACTTGGAAGAGAGACTGAAAAAGAGAAGCGTACAGGGACTCAGTCACAAAATGCATCTGTAAAGAATTGCAGAAATGATATTATTCCATTGGACAGTAAGCCAAGTGGGGCCCATGATGCCCCTGTAAGATCATCTGTATTATTGAGGAAACTCAAAGCAGACATAAATACACCAAGCAGTAAAACAATTCCATCAACTGAATCACCTTCCCAATCAAGTCTTCCTTCTTCATTGGATGGTAAAATGTCCTCATCTTCAAGTTCAAAATCCCTGGATTTGGCAGTGCCAAAGAGCTTGTCATCTGTTCTGAAAAGACCGGCACAGGGTAACATGTCTGATTCAGGGTATGGATCCAAGAAATCTATTTCTTCCACTGATGAGAAATTATTGTCCCCTTCCCCAATCAAAAGGCCAAACTCCACACCATGTAGGGGTCTTGCTGCACTCAGAAAATATCCTTGGGAAAGACCTTTGGAAAGACAGGAACCAGAACCAGAACGAGAGATAGTAAGAAAAGGGAGCTTTAAAGACAACTCTGCAATGAAACGGAGGTTAGCAATAAAGCTGAGGACACTGCCAGCAAATAAATTACCAGCTGATGAAATATTTCCTTTTAGTGACAAGAATGCTGCAAGAAATAACAATGATGAACCTGTAGCTGGGAAGTTGAAAGAAAATAATGGGAGGGGGGAGCAGGAGAAGACAGAGGTATTGTCAGAACAAACTGATATTGTTAAAAGAGGAATCACCTTGAGTGGGAGTGAAAAGAGTAAAATAATGAAACCAGATGTTGATAAATGTGAGGTAAATCAAAGTAGAACAGGGTCAGAGGTCATTCAGAGATCATTAGCAGGTGATGTCTCACAAAACAGTTCTCTCAATGTAGATAAAAGAATGAATGCTGTAGAAAGTGTGAAGGAAACAGACAATGTGACTGTTAGCTCCACTGGGGATACTACAGACTTGACGGGGTCAGGCATGTTAGTCAGTGGGATTGTTTCAGCAAAGTCTTCCATGATCTCTCAGGATGGTGATGAACAAACTTCACCTGAAAATGTTATTGATGATAGCCCCGTTACAGGTGGTGATGATGATAATAGCATTGGTGATACTAGTTATGAGGAAGTGGTGGAGGAAGAAATCCAAAGTTATGATGTTTTCCATGGAGATAGTAGTGGTGATGTAGAAACAGAGAATGCTCCACCACCCTTGCCAATGTCCCCACCACCCTTGCCATCTTCACCATGCCCACAAAGTGAATCAACAACTGGTGATGAGGTTGAAAGTGATGTTGAGGATGGGGCACAACAGGAAGAAGGAGTCTTTGAAATTGTTGTAAGTACTTGAACATTTTTCTTCTTGAGTCATGTGGAGTGTATTGTTCTCGATGATGTCTGAAGTATCTGTCATTATTGTAAGAAACTTTTGTAGAGAGTTACCATAGCTTTTAACAGCACCCGTGGTGACTACGTGTAGGGATGCATACACCATTTTGTGGCAGCTTAATCATCTATTGCATTTTGTTATAGTCAACTGAAGCAAGTAACCTTGTGGGATTACTAGGCTTCCACAGCCATAAAATTTTATTCAAACATTGGAAAAAGTATAGTGGGTAAGTAATATGTAAAATAAAATCCCTTCTAAACAGTTACATTAGTCTTTTAGTGCATACTTCAATATAAAATGAATTGATTGTAGGACCAATGAGTTATAGGACCAGTGATGTATGACTTAAGGGATTATAGCGCAAATAGGTAGTGAGCATGAAAGGATTGTAACCGTAAGAAAGCACAAGGCAGCATGATGTTAACCTACAAAAATGACAAAGTATACAGGAAATTCCCTAAAAATACACAATTTTTTAACAAAAATTCTCAGAAGTGAATGAAAGCTATACAGATTGGGTAACATGTTGCTGAATGAAAAACTGCTTAATTTGCTGAGACGTCACAAAATTCACATGATGAGCAAGTGACTGTCTAAACATGGATGTGACCAAAATGGAAATGTTTAGTATTCAAATAAGGATAAAGATATCAGACTTTAAACATTGAAGTATATTTTCTCATCATTACTGTGAGATATTTATTCAGGTCTCGACAACAGGTGTTAAAATGTCAAGGTGTAGCTTTTGGTACTAATAATTGCAACTTTTCTACCAATGATTTCAAGCAAAACCTATTGGTATTGAAACAAAACTGTAAAGAAACATTGGACTAAAGTAAGAAACATAATTTCCCTCCATCTAATTCAGTTTAGTTTGCAGAAGTGTGAATTTCAAAGTTGTGACATTAATATGTTTTCATAACTCAATGGAATATTCCTAGTGATGTCAGTATATTAAGCAGTTTGTAAAACTTTTGGACTCAATTTGGAAGCAAACCTGTGCTGTGGCCGAGTGGATGATGGCAGTGGTGTTTAAAGCAATGAGCTTTGGGGTTTGACCAATGATTTGTACATTTGTAGAAGGGATGTTTGCCATCCTGGAGTAATGTACAGTATTTCTAACTGGAATGACCTTTAAACTGCAAAAGATTCCAGATTTGATGTAAAATGTTGAATATGAAACCACCCTACAGATGGGTGCAATCCACTGGCCCTGCTGACTTCACCAAAACTTCCAGTTGTTTGGCATCATTACATATCCTGAATTTTATGAAGATAATATATTTAGAGTCCTTTTAAGAACTTAAGATCCGTTTTGGACTTCCCATTTTTTTTAATCAGTATGCTTAATATAGTTTGTGAAACAATACTGACTGTTGATAATACTTTTGTTATCATACATTACTGCTGTGTTTGTAGGGTGAGTAAAGGTAAAAATCTCATAATTTTGCTGTAACTCCTCTGCACACAGACTGTCTAAAACTCATTGAGAGGCACATCCAGCCATTTATTAAGGATGGGAACAGGGTCTGCCCCCCTTTCCTGTAGATTAGCCATTGATAATATCAAATATGAGTTACTTATCTAATATCTTTGTGAGAGTGATGTAGCTATCTTTCTAACAATACCACACTATTTCATTTACCCCACAAACTTACTGTAATGATGTGTAGTACCATCTTTCTGATATTATTAGTACTTCAAGGCAAATTAAAACCCCAGAAGTGAAGGATCTGAGTGCATCCAGAGCACCATGGTCACCCTGCCCCTAACATAGCTTGCAGGAAAGCAACATCCCCTTTAAATAGGCCTGACAATGTTGCCTGTTGGCACATTTTCATCCAGTTTGCATTTATGTGTGCTGTTACCCATGGGGAGCAGTATCTAGGATTGGAGAAGGGATGAGATGTGCACCTTTAATAGTTGTTCCTTCCCTGCCTTTAACACCATGATTTACAGATGCATCTTTAAGAGCACATATTCGAGGATATTGGGCCCCGAAGTCTCTCCCTCATTTAATAGCTTTCACCGTGAGTCGTGGTTGTAATGTGAGAGTGATTTCCTGTATGCTTCATCCTATGGAAGTTGTTTCATAGTCTTTGCCAAGTCACAGATTCACATCATTATAATTATAAACTGATGTAGTAGCTTTATACAGATGTTATGACATTGACCTTAATATTAAAAGGCTGTGAGGTTTGAAAGCTGCAAACATTCACAGTAATGTCAACCTGTGGCTGTCATGGAAGCAGGGGCAAATTACTTAGTTTGCATAGTTCCCACCATGCTGTCACTGTGCCTAGGCCCTGTAATGGAAAATGGACTACAAAATTTTGAATTGGAGCCCAAAGAATCCCAGGTAAGTGTCTGGGAACTTACCATTTTGAAGTCTTATGGGCCCTGTGCTTGAGAGTATGATGAAACTTTATCTGTACCTGTACCTGTACCTGCGTAGAATACTCATGCATAATTTACTCAAGGGAATTCAGTCGAGCTAGTTTGTGAACAAGGAGACTCCTTTTTCATTCCCCCATATCTCCATGATTTGTCTTGAAAGCAGACTGTTGTTTCAGGCAAGCTGGTAGGTTCTCAAAAATTTACTCTCTGTTCGAAAGAAGAAAATTTGTCTGTCGCAAGGAATGTCGGGAATTATGGGAATGCAGAGCACAGTCTGCACACAGGAAGGTATTGCTTGCCACCCCCTCAAATGCTTCTTGTCTCATTTGCACTACATGAGATAGCATAGAAGAGTTGACACAGCACTAAAAGCAGCAGTAGTAGTGTTGCGTTCAAGGCTTCTGACACTGGCAACATTGATTGGTATGATCAAAAAATGTTGTAGATTAACATCTCAGTGCAGTGTATTAGTTTAATAATGGAATGTGAGTTTAGATTTCCTTGGTGAATGGAATTTTTGTTCAATGGTTGCAAGACAACATACACATTAAAGGGTAGGTAACAGTCTCTTGACAGCACCATTACAGAAGGCACTATTTAGGGATGTTTGCAGTGTTACACTGTGACTGTATTCAGTTGTTGTTTTAACCAGCAGCTCTTGGTAAGAGAGGGCAGTGTTTATGCCTGCAGAAGAATGTCTTAGTAGGGTTCTTTTGAAGGATTTGGAACAGCTGTAAAAAAAGGGGTGGAGAGAGGGAGAATGAGTTCATATGGGAAATTCATAAGACATTCCCCCAAACAAGTTTACCCAGATGCTATGGGCTTGGCATGGGTTGTGTTTGAATGCATGATGGATACCTCTTTTGTCTATCCTAACCTTTACATGAGATTCCCATACTGTAATGGTTCCTCCTTCTGTGGCTCCCTGAGGAAGGGAGTGGGATGGGTTGGATTGGACTGTGTGTAGAAGACTTTTCTGCCCATGCAGCCTTTACAGTAGAGGTGAATACTGTATTGATACTGACACTCATTAACTGTTGGAGCAATGTATATACCTACAAAACTCACTACACTGCTTAAGCCACACTTAGTTGTTCCAGGAATATGCATCCTTGAAAGATTCACAATATTGTCTTTTGCCTCCGTTTTACTGTTTTTAGAATGTTTTATTTTGTGATAACACAACATTTGGAATAGCATTATAGCAATTAAAAAAAATGTTCTTATAGTATATGAATACCATTTAATGTTTGCTGTTAAAAGTGCTTTGAGTATCCATATTCACAGTGACAGACTAGTACCAAGATTTAAATGCATTGCCTAAAGTGAATGTATGGAACCAAACAAAAATCCCTCCCCCAAGAAAAAAGGAATGAGTTCAGAGCCATTGTTAATACAGTATTGTCAGTACGTAGCAGGCACAGATAGCTGGAATTTAGCTAGTGCGATGCTTTGTGCAATGGAAAAGAGATAAAATATGTATAAATTTATTTAATGTCATTTCCTTATAATACTTTTGACTGTGTATCTGTCACAAAGGTTTGTACCTTGTATGTACAGAGCTCATTAGATTCCTGTAGTGCGTGCTATTAAACAGGCATTGTGTACTGATATGTTTACCTCGAATTTTGGCCATTTACATAATAAATGATGTACTGTTGATACTGCGCTGCGATGCTAAAGTACTTTCATTTCTACTATTATTTTTTGAAGATTAGGAGGGAAGTACCGAGGATAACAGGACAGTTAAAGTCAAAAATGCATGTAAACACTGCAGTGTCATGTAACACATAGGAGACAAGCTAAATTATGCCATGAGTGTGATTATAGCGAGAAATTAATGTGGCCTATAGTTTGAAGCACTAAACGTGAACTAGTCACTCTTTTGAAGTGAAGCATCAGCACCTCGGTTCTACCATTTTGATTGGCTAGCACAGGCCGTAGAGACTCTTTTATTAGATCAATTACTCTGTGATTCTGTTGTTGCATGGTAGACAGACAAGGAGTGGTCTCCTCCACAATAATACGGAAAACTCATGAAGGGCAGAGTGAAAAGAGCTCAATTATAACGTTAATTTGTGAGATTAGATGGAGTTAATGACTTGGTCAGATGCTGAAAATTTAATTACTGTCATATGGTTGCATGGAAGTGCGGAGGGAAAGGTTTACGGTATTAGTGCCTGTTGTTTTAGAAGAATCATTGTTTAAAGACAGATGATGGTTGTATGTGTGGAGTATCTCATCAGCCAACCAACAATGTAAGTTGTTCATTTGCAAGTAGCATAGGGTGATTTAAGGGGTATTAAACATTGTTAGGTTTACCTCATTCCAAAAAGAATATTTGTGTAATAGGGTATACTTGCACAGTTCTAGTTTGGTGTAAGGAATCAGTCATTAAGAATTTTGCAAGTTATAACTATGAAAGATGGTTATCTCAGACATTTCCTGGTTAGGTAGAGTATGTGAAATATTTAGGAATAAACAAACATTCAATAACTTTGCCCTTTAAAGAGAATAGCTTTCATACTGTTATTTTGATTGCATTTTCTTGATTAAAAAGATTGAAGAATACTTTCATGCTCAGTGGCTGGAATTAAGTAAATTCGAGTACAAGTGAAGTTACAATTATGAATCCACTTATGAAAATATTGTCAGAAATTAAATCTTACTCTGAATTGCATTTTTGATGTGCCTGAGGTCTCAACTTCAGAAAGTTTGGAAGTATCCAAGGTGTAGTTATTGTCTCTATAATAGACATTTGTCCTCTCAAAATTTGTTCATAGAAGTCAAATAAGAATCATGTACATGAATTTCATTTGTGTGTCCATATGGCATGTCCCTTCATTCCCATCTGCTGTAACTCAGATGAGTCATGTTGCAGTCATGTAATCATCTTTTAAATTGTGAGGCAGAGCTCAGAAATAATAAAGTGGTGACTAAGTGTTTTGCACATGTATAGTCAGAAATTGTAATACTTCATGTAAACTCTTGTCACCTTAGCCTTAGATCAGAACATGAGTGAAAGTTTTGAAAGCAACCCCTTTTCCTCCTGACATTTTACTCCCCCCATCCCCCACTCTTCCCCTGCCCACCATTCCCATACTTCTTTTTTTTCCAGTTGCAAAGTCCAGTTTGCCTCGTCAGAATGCACACAATGACAAGTTTTATTTACATAGGGTTCACAAATGAAATATATGTACAATATGCCACATTGATTAATAATTTTGCTTTGCTAATAATTTATCTCAGAAATGATCAAGCTTTATTGGACTTTTGAGAGATATCTGTAAAACAATAGAAGATGTTACATTTAGTACCCTAGTTAGGTCTTTTATAAGAACGTTTTTAACTGGTGCTGGAAGTGTTAAAGGGAAGCAAATCTTAGCAAGAAAGTAAAAAACTTTCCTACTAAGTTTACTTCTAGCCCCTCCTACAGTTTAAAGGAAAAAAATCAAATTGTCTAGTGCATTTTTAGACAAGGCTATAGCAGCCTGTGTTGCTATTTTTTAATTTGGAGAGTTCAGTCAGCAATTGTTAATAGAGTTATAGGGATATTCCTAAATGTGTACAAGATGATGCAACTGCCTCTTTAAGTAAAACAGCTTTAAATTTGTTCGGATTTTGCCATAGAGTGAAAATTTGACAGTCTTTCAAATCAAGTGGAGTGGTTAAATTATATTAAACAACTTTCTTAAAATACATCTACCAACATAGTAGTTACAATATATTTGTTAGTGTCTGCAGCTTTCAAAGGTTCACTAAAGGTAGGTGGTAAAGAATTATTCACCAGTTGTTTTATTGTGATACTTGATATGAAAGGCTAAATTGAACTTTGTGACAGAATGATAAGTGTTTCCCAGAAATCATTTACTGTCTAAGAACTCAAGGTTTTGTGTAATAATATTCTCTGGTCTAACTTTTGGTAGGATCTGAAAGTAATCGGATAGTATAGACATAAAAATCCTCATCTAAATTGAAAGGTGTCTATTGTTCAGCTGAAATTGTTTCTCTATGATTACACACATTTTGTGCAAAAAAGTCAGAAGGAGATCAGGAATTGAGATTATGTTGTACTAGTATTCATGATTAAAAGCTAGAGACCTGACAGGTCTGTTGACATTTAATATCATACGTACCTAGTATTTGATGTAAAATGCATTAAAATATTGAAAAATGTCAAAACTTCATCAAGTATTGACCATTTTACAAGACGAGTACTGTTTTTGTACTCGTGTCATGAATAAACATGAGCCATATGCATATGCAAATTTGTTACATGGAAAGAGGGGCACAGGAGATTGTCTTATGTTATATTTTGTTTGTTTAACCTAAGTTCCAAGGAAAGTTGTAATGTTGGCATACCCTGAGGGGTTAACTTTGGAATTAGTACCTATTAACTATCAAACTAGAAACTAGCTGGTAAGGAGTTGACAGATAATTTATGAAGGATTAAAAAAAGAAATGCAGACCCAGTAGGCCTGGAGGGGAAAAGGGGCAGGGAGCTGGGAGGGAAGAGCTACTACTTTACCACTTTCTTGAAAAGGCAACTAGCTGCTGACAATATCTAGCACACCCAGGCTTGAAACCCCCAGCCTCTCATATTTCCAAGCTCTGTGCCCAGCTGTAGTTTTTCTGTTATGCTGTGGCTAATGCAAACTGACTAGATTGTAAATCCCATCTCATCTATGTATGTGAATCTCTAATAGTCATAGTCTAATAGTGAATGAAGATCTTATCACAGCTGTAAAGGAAATTAAGAATGTGTGACGTCTAAGTAACTGACTACGAGGTTAAGTTCGCTTCTGTAGCAGATGATAACTAATTTTTAATAGAGAATTTCCTCTTCTAGTGTACTGCAGCTTTTCTAGTTGTAATTTCTTAAGTTTTCACTTCCCATGGCCTGCTTAGTCATCTTTGGGTTTTACCCATTGGCCTAAACACTGAATGTAAGTATGATGTATGTGTGTGGTGGTACCTTACTGTGCAGATGGTGTGACACATGAAGCTTGTCTCTGACCTACCCAGCATGCAGTTGCCTGAAGGTGAAAGTGCAGCTCATGGTTTAAGTGTTATGGGTCTCAAACACATACTGTAGGAGGAATTCATATAGCAGGTTACATATCATATCTTACAGGTTCTCTACAGCCTTTGGAGGATTAATTTTGTTGCTTTTAATTGTGTCATATGATGCAGAGCTATTTGTAGGAGAACTGATATACTACTTCCTTAGTAAGAGATTGTCAACAAATAATTTTTTTTTTTTTCTGTTTCTCTTTGGTACTCTTCCTGCCCAGTGATTAATATTTCTTTTAATAGTAGTCAGCTGTTTGGAACCCTGCCATTTTTGATTGTACAGAGACTGTTGTGTTAAGATCCTGTTTAAAAGCTTGTCTTTCACCATAACTGAATTTGGCGCCATGACAAATTTATGACAAGTATCATGTTACTCAAAGTGGTAACATGCTAGCATTAATAAAGAGAATTTTAAAAGGGTATTCAGTTTCTAAATTTTCAGTGGAAGCCTCTTACTCTTCTACTGCATGCACATCTCAGTAAAGGTGGTATTACAAATTACAACTACGGGACAGATTACACATACAACTGAAGGTCTGATGTGGTGTTTGGTTTCATTGACCTTATATTTTGCTGGTAGGGTATGGATTCAATGCAATTTTAGTGAGCGTTTGAAATGGAATTTGCAGGTTTCACTGTTAGCTCTGGTTAGATCATCTCATACAGTTCAGCAGAGTGATTCAAAGGGCATAGAGTATGTTGGTAGTATTACGTGTGATGTAGTTGCCATTTGAATGAAATGTAATTAATTTCTCATTCTGGTGAACTAATAACAAATAGTATTCTTGATTACGATATAGTGTGGAATCAGCTAGCTTGGAAAATGACCAAAGGTTTGAAGTAGACAAAGAAAGGAGATATTGTCGTGTATTTGAATGGTGTCGTAAGGGTGAGCTCAAAATTTTCATCGTTGAAAGCTGGTATCATCAGGTTAACTTTTTATTGCGTGATCGTTCGTCGTCTGTGGAAATCTGTAGTAGATTATGACAGTGTGAACAGATCTTTGGAAGTGTTTATTTTTGTTTCTTGCTTTCTAAATTCTTATGTTGTTCCATCTGATCAAAGCTTTTCAGTGATGAGTAGTTCTGATTTTAATTTGGATATTTCATTGGGTAAGAACATTTCAACACTATGTACAAAAACAGAAGGTGGTTTGGTATGTGAATGGTTTTGAAATTATGACATTTATGTTGTTATTGTTAGTAGTAACTATTTAGAAGGCACATTTAACGGTTTTCCAGTTTTATTTTACAGGCTACAAGCTTTTAAGACCTTTTAATTATGTTTCAGATTCTGAACACAAATTATGCATATACAGGAAGAGTAAGAAATGTCTCAATATAGTAGATGCATGTAT